>BEHA01050173.1:326735-390737 GCA_002897215.1 Eschscholzia californica subsp. californica
TCAAGTGAAGAAATTCAAGGTTGATTTTTCCATAAAATATTATGTGGTGTTTGTGGTCTTCTTCATCAAATTAAAAGATGACGGGAGATGTTGCAATTTGTTGGAAGTTTATTTCCTACATTTATTTTTTCAAAATTCTTTGCACTATGAGATTGAAGCTAGTGATTTCGTCCAAGTGGGTGTCCTTCGACCCCAATGCACCGTTCGCTCGAAGTAGGAATTAAGGATTGCATTGTTGAGTCTCACTTGAGAGCAAGTTCGTTCTCGGTCGGGGAGTATGAGACCATCAAGACGGGCCTCATGGCCGAACTAGTTTAAGGGTCTCATGGCCGAGTCCATTAGGGTTAGAGTTTAGGAGTTTCCATGTTTTAGTATTTCCTACTAAGTCTAGGTTTAGAAGTTTTTATGTTTGAGTATCTTTGATATTTAGGAATCCTAATTTGAGTCTATCTAGAAGTTTCTAAGTTCCTATAAAAGGAAGTCAGGTTCGTCCTTGTTATGCAGATCAGAGAATATTATCAACCAAGTTTATTATTAATCAAGTTATTAATCAAGTTTATTGTTTATCGTTATTTTATCAGTTTTATTTCGTTAACTTAGTTTATTAACAATGGTAGATTCCATTACTTTTACGCTTCCGCAACAATCTACATCAGCTGGTATTCAGAGCTTTAAAAATCTGGGAACAAAAGATGAAATTTTTTTCATGGATACATCTCTCCTTGAGTGTTGGAAAATTTTTCGACGTTTAGATTGGGATCCCTTTCGAGATTCAAAACAATTTTATGTTGATCGAAAATATCAAGAAAAAATTAATACCGTTTCTAAAATTCCTTTATTCGACGGTCAATATCATATAAATTTTTGGATTCAACATATGGAAGATTGGTTCATAAACCAAGATTTTTAAAGCTCCTAAACTCTTGGTTTGAAGATAAACAAGAAAGTCTTGGTTTATGAACCAATCTTCCATATGTTGAATCCAAAAATTTATATGATATTGACCGTCGAATAAAGGAATTTTAGAGACGGTATTAATTTTTTCTTGATATTTTCGATCAACATAAAATTGTTTTGAATCTCGAAAGGGATCCCAATCTAAACGTGGAAAAATTTTCCAACACTCAAGGAGAGATGTATCCATGAAAAAAATTTCATTTTTTGTTCCCAGATTTTTAAAGCTCTGAATACCAGCTGATGTAGATTGTTGCGGAAGCGTAAAAGTAATGGAATCCACCATTGTTAATAAACTAAACTAACGAAATAAAACTGATAAAATAACGATAAACAATAAACTTGATTAGTAATAAACTTGGTTGATAATATTCTCTGATCTGAATAACAAGGACAGACCTGACTCCCTTTTATACGAACTTAGAAACTTCTAGATAGACTCAAATTAAGATTCCTAAATATCAAAGATACTCAAATATAGAAACTTCTAAACCTAGACTTAGTAGGAAATACTAAAACATGGAAACTACTAAACTCCAACCCTAATAGGCTCGGCCATGAGGCCTTCTAACTAGTTCGGTCGTGAGGCCCATCTTGACGGTCTCCATCATACTCCCCGACCGAGAACGAACTTGCCCTCAAGTGAGACTCAACAATGCAATCCTTAATTCCCACTTCGAGCGAACAGTGCATTGGGGTTGAAGGACACCCACTTGGACGAAATCACTAGCTCCAATCTCATAGTGCAAAGAAGCTTGCAAAAATAAATTTAGGAAAGAAACTTCCAACAAATTGCAACATCTCCCGTCATCTTTTAATTTGATGAAGAAGACCACATAATACTTTATGGAAAAATCAACCTTGAATTTCTTCACTTGAACGATCTTCCCACGTTCATCTTCGTGATGCTTATAAACCAAAATTTCATCATAAATTGTCAAGTTTGGAACCACCTTAGCCAATACATCACCAAAATTCAGTTTTGTAGTAGATGTATTTTGGGAAGCAAGAATCAGTGTCCTATTAACTTCTTCCTTGAATGAAAAGAATCGAGTAGGTGAAACCCCATCAAGGGACATTAAATCGAAGATGTGATCGGTATAATTCAATTGGTTCAATGAATAAACACAATTTGATGTTTGATGAGTCAACTGCTCTATATTCGTAAAATCAGTAACCAACCCTTTAACATGCTTCAAATTATCAAACTCTTCCTTAGAAATATTACCAAAATGGTATTCAATCGCTTGTTTCTTATATAAATCCCCTTCAATTATTTCAATTTTGAGAATTGTCAAAACCCCATCACCAGAAGCTAAAATGTCATTGAACTCTAATTCAGCAAGCTCATCACAATTGTTATATAGATGGTCGGTCGTAGAACTCGAATCACACTCCACGACGGCATAATAGTACCTATGGTCAATATTTGTCTTCTTCAACTTTTATGCACTACTACTGCTTTTGCGAGTATCTTGGCATCATACGATTCCGATTATATTTGGTCCTATGGTCAATATTTGTCTTCTTCAACTTTTCGGCAAATCACGAGCAAAGTGGGAACTAAGGATTGCCTTCAATGTCGCCGATATCTACCCATTTTGTCTGGCAGAGCCAATTTACGAAGACACCAACTTGGGGGCAAGTTGTTCCACAGCGGGGGAGTATGATGGCGGCCATCCACCTAGTCGGCCTCTCGGCCAGACTAATAGTGGGTCTAACGGCCAGGTTACTACATTAGCGTAGTTTCCAGAATTTAGTATTTAGGGTTTCCATGTTTAGAGTCCTAGCAATCAAGGAAAGTATCTTTAATAGTTATCTTATGTCCTTATTTGTGTCTATCTAGGAAAGTCTAATCTCTATAAAAGAGAAGTCCGGTCTGTCTTGTTAGGTATCGAATTGAATTATCAAATACAAAATCTCCTTGATTGCATCTTCTTCTTTAATTATTTCAGTTGTTCTTCGTTTAATCGTTATTTTATCATCTTTATTTCAGTAGTTTAGTTTATAACAATGGTGGATTCCATTACTTTTACGCTTCCGCAACAATCTACATCAAATTGGGGACAATATTGGCAGGAGTTTGGGGGGTGGGTTGCTACACAGGGGACTTAACATGTTATCCATACCTATTTATTTTTTCATTTTTATGACAATGGTTTCTTTTGAATCGACAATGTGTAGGTTCAGAATTGTTTCAAATTGAAGAAAGATATAGTTTTTGGAACAAAAACGCCAACTGCAAAACAAAAAGACTCGCGCCCGAAGCAATCTCAGTCGACAGGGTTTATTTATGAAACACTTGAAGAAGCAGCAGTAACTGCTGCATACAAAATCGCAGAAGCTGAAAACAAGTCATTTGTGGCATCAGAAGCAGTAAAAGAGGCAGAAAGAGTATCGAAAATGGCCGAAGATTCAGATACAGTGTTGCAGCTAGCTAAACAAATAGTAGAACAATGTAATTTTCTGCTGACACTCATCTATTTACTACCATCTGATTCGCTTTCTATTTCTTCTTATTTATCAATTTTTTTATCAATTTCTCTTTCGTTCTTGTGACAGGCATGCGAGGTGAAATAGTGATGATGGCTTAAGACGTTTTATCACAAGAAAAGGCTGAGGCTATTCTCTTAAGATATGTATATTAAACTGTGACGTTTTCTTTTCAGTTGCTTCCTATACAATGTAGAAAAGAAGTAGTTGGTCGAAAAGAGTTTGTGGCAATCTGAAAAATGGAAAAATTCATAAACTGTTGCCATTTTGTTTCATTGCTATTTAAATTAGATTGTTGTTACCGGCACGAAAGATTTACTATGAACAAGATGATTTTAGTGGGATGTGGTATCATTTCTCAGATTCTATAGATCTATGGGAGGGAGCGGTGGGGGTGTCATTCATTTTGAACCCCATAACTTTTCTTTTTTCAAAAACACCCTCCATTTGTTGGAATCGGAGCCAATTCTGGCTCGACCGACTCGTCAAATTCAGAAATAGAAGACGTTGCGTTTGTATCGTCGAGCTTTTCAATCGACAATGAGAGGGATCCAAAGGAGAGAAGACCATTCGCCGGAGAAAACTAGACTAGAAGCTGGTGTTGGATAACAATTTTAAGAAAGGAAGAAGAAGCGGCCTTGCATGAAGTGCTTCAGATTGAGTGTCACATAAGATATTTGGATTTTTTTTCACTTTATCTAATGCAAGATAGAGACATTATTTCTAGAATATCCTCTTAAACTAATTATCAATATTTTTGTTGAAACCAGTACAAATATGTGAATTTGTCTTATTTACTCGTGTGACACGATTATTTTATAAGTATTAAATATAAGTGATGAGAAAATATCATCTCTTCATAAATTTTTTTTTTTTCCCTCCATAAAAAAAAAAAAAAGTAATCCAAACAACTGAGAGATTTGCATTGAATACACAAACAATTAGAGGATCTCTAGTTTGCCAATTGAAATCTCTAGAATTTTTTTTTGGAAATGCTTTAAATTAGATGATCTTAAATGCAATAGTCAATCTTAAAAAACTCAGACGGCCACAAAATTACTTTGAGAGATTTTATAGGGCCCCCTCATTTTTGTTAAAAGGCCTCCCCGTAGTGATAATTTAACAAGTAAAATAATTCATGGGGAGGCCTTTTAACAAAATTGGGGAGGCCTTATAAAACTTCCCAATTACTTTTAGATAATTTTTAAAAAGAGTCCATGGGTATATAGACCAAAATAATGTTGATAATAGGTATATGATCTAATCTTCTCAAAATATGGACATTTAGTCCTTTTACAATAAGAGCATAAATAACTCATACTTTATCGATAAATACCTTCCATGTCCCTCGTCTAAATATCCCGGGGTTTTTAAATTTCCGAATGAATCCGGAAAGTTTCCCAAACGAGAGGGCGTGATTTGAGGGAGATTTTTAGGTTGTAAATAACGCAACCTAAAGAGATAATTTTCTCTCTCTACTAACACGTTTTGGGGATCAAAAAATTTCTGGTTCTCTTGAAGAGAAACCCTAACCAGATCGTTGCAACTGAAAAGGTAGCATCCTTTCATCTTCTCCACTGTTCTTTGTCATTTTAAAATCTGTTCAGGTGAAAAGGTAAGCTGGTTCATTAACACCATTTCGTTATCAAAACAGTTCAAAAACGAAACGTCATTTTCACCGGATGAAATCTTTATAAATTTGTTGTTGCATGTTGATTTCACTTTGTATTGAAGAGGATTTCTTCATTTTGGTAAATTTTTCTATAAAAATAGAATGGTTTTTATTCAGCTTTATTTTTGTTTAAAGGGTTTAGGGTTTATTTGGTACATCGATTTTGAACAAAACTCAATCAAGAATGAGTTTTGTTTGATGAATAATAGTTCTTTGGTTTTATAGATAGATAATCTCATCTTTATAAATTTTACTTTTATCTCAAACACTAATTGTTATTTTGAAACTCTTACTTATGTCTGACATTTAGATCCTTTTGTGTAAAGAAATACGCATAATTTCTTGAAAATGAAATCATTTTTTTGGGGGTTTAGGGTTTAATAGAATTGATGGTTTTTGCAGTAAAAGGTGGAAGATGGCACCTAAAAGTAAATCGACAACGAAAGTGTCTGATGAAATAACAACAGTAAGAAGGAGTCCATTGAAAAGAAAAGTTGTTGTTGAAGAAGTAGTTGGAAAGAAGAAAACTAAAAGTAAAGAAACATCAATATCTGAGGTATTGTGTTTGGAAATTGTTATAATTTATTGATACTGTATACAGAAAGTGATAAAGTATGATTCATTTACATGTCAGTGTACATTTTTTTAAGATTTCCACTTTTTTTTTTGATGAAGATAATGTATATATGTTATATTATGCATTTTGTTTATTATTATTTAAATAATGTATTGTAAATTATGCGTACTTTACATACTTTGTGGCTGAATGTACTATGATGATTCTTATTTTATCGTACAGGTTGGTGTGAGTTCTAAAACTTTAAAATTGAAGGATAAAGGAAGTGAGAGTAAAATGGTTATATTGTAGGGGAACAAAAGCTAATTCCTGATCAAAAGACATCTGCTTTATTTAGATACACCCTTAGTAAACCAATAGAGTTGATAAATAGCATCCGTAGCTATATGACTGAAGAAATGAAGGAAGAGATAAGCAAAACTCCTTTCAGCAAACTATTTGATGCTATGGCAGAGGGTACGATATTAAGGGAGAATTAAACTACTCGTCCAACTAGTGCCATATTGGATGTTCTTTGTCGATATAAGAAATCGACAAAGAAATTTGTTATTGAGGGTGTTGAGATCGAATTCAAACCTGAAGATGTCTCTCTGTTGTTGGGAATGCCAATGGAGGGTTTCGAATATGAGGTTTTCTCAAAGAAAAACGATATAGATCCTTTGAAGTGTGCTTTCTTAACCAAGTATTTCAAGGAAACACTTGATGCATCCAGGAACAAAAATATGGGTCTTTCTAGTGTTGTTGTCAGTAATGCACTTCAGAAATGTGTGAGGAATGGTGAACCAGCAATAGAATTTGTTGGTCTTCTAATAATGTTGTTACCTGCGAGCTTCCTATTTGCGACTTTGGCGGGTTTCACTGTATTGCCAAGCATTTATAAGAACATCTAGTCTAGAAGAGCTATCAACAGGGTGTCATGGCCAAGAGCCATACACTCATATATGATGGTCACGATCGACAAACATTCAGAAGACCCAACCAAAGCATCTGGATGCTTGTTACTTTTGCCAGTGAGTTACATCTTAAAACGCATCTTTTTTTTACTAAATTACTAAATATTTCAAATAAATAATGAGTTATTTAAAATTTGGTTTTTTGTAGTTCTGGGTGTGCATGCATACAAATATGTACCCGAAAAATGCACTGAATGCCACAAGATACCCAAGGTTCTTGAGGTGGTCTGTGGATGAATTTATTAATGGGATGGAAAAAGATCTAGCTGGAATGGTACCTGAGCAGGTAGAAATATTTTTTCATGTGTGAACATTATACTTGTTTATAATTAATATTGGAAAATAAGTTATACTTTATGTAAAAGATGTGTACTTTATATGAAATTATGTGATTATGAAGATTTGATGTATGCAAGTACAGTTAACTATAAAAATTTTGTAAATTGGGATGCAGGTTTTTGAGAATGTTGTGGAAGATATTAGTAAAGAAGAGAAGAAAATATTAAAGTTTACTGAAAAGGGTGTAGTGGAAATACCTTTTGATGATCAGTTGAATAACATGGAGATGATAGAATTCCTGAGTAGAGAAGTGAATAACCAAAGAGAAGAGTTGAAGAAAAAAGACAATGAAATTGAAAGTTTGAGGAATGAAGTAATACAACTAAGGAAACTTTTAAATTCTGAAGAGAGGGATGATGAAGTTATCAATCAGGAAGATAATGAAGGAAATGGTGGAGATAATGGGGATCAAAATGAAGAGGAAAATAATCTTGGGGAGAGAGAGAATGTCAATGATGAGAAGATTGATGGTGGACAACCAGATGATAAGGTCGAGGAACAACATATTATGGATGAACAACAACAGGAAGGTTAGTACATTGTATTATGTTTGGATGTATTTAAGTATAAATTACCGTAAAAGACGAATACTTTATAGTTAACATTTATTTATACATGAAAATGATATATACTTTTGGACTATGTTTATGAATATATACTAAGCGTAAATGAGGTATGATTGCAGATCAAGATGGAAGTGTACCATGCACAGCCATTGTGTTAGTGCATAATGAGGAAGAGAAGAATTATAGTTCAACTCCAAATTTTTCATTGGGAATCGATTTTACAGATTGACCTGACTTCTTCGACGTTGTTCAAGTTGTAAAATCCTACAACGATAATGCTGAAACAGAAGCAAATGATGATGACTTTGTGGAGACTACTCCAAGAACAGTGAAGAAGAAAAGAACAAAATCAAAAGTTATGAAGGATGGATCGGAGAAACTAGATGATCCTGTTCAAACACCAAAATAAAATTCTCTAATTAAGAGGATCCAACAAGCTCCAAGAACAAAGAAACTCACTAAAAAAGTCGAGCCAAAAGAAAAGGCTGACAAAGACAAAAAGAAAAAGGATGAAATTGCGAAAAAAGATGTCGTAATTGTTGAAGACGTGGATACAAAGGGAAAGGAAGTTTCAATTGAGGATGATGAAAAACTTAGCAACTAGAAGAAAAGCAAAGTGTGGAAAAAAGTGAAAGATAATGAGAAAGGGCTGCTTGAGGAATTTAACCAAGGAGTGAAGATGAAGTAATGAAATATAAGTTTCTTTTGTCGTTTTCTATGTTATGAAATGTTTGTTGTTTGTGAAAGATTATGATGTTTGTAACAAACTTTATGTGTTATTTCTAATATAATATAAATATTAATCTATAAATTCAACTCTAAGAACTAACAAAAATTTATATGCAGAACAATTGTATGGGAATCCAATCTGACGAGTGATATTAGAGGAAGAGAGGTGAATTGGCTTATGATGAACTGCGTAACAGATGCTCAGATTATCAATTGGTGGTCAAAGCATCTATCTTCCCAAGTTGTGGTTGGAGCTGGACAAGTCTTCGTTCTCGCGTCTGAGTTATGGGTAAGTATATGTTAAAGTATGGTTTTCTTTTAGATTAATTTTTTTTGTTGTCATACATTACGATTTTAATATGAATAAATTATGGGGTGTTGTCAATAGAGTATGTGTAATTTACACACATATGTATATAATTTTTGAACTTACATATACTTTATATATAAAGTATGCATACTGATACGGACAATATTTATATTTTCTTTCACAGACCATGATAAATTGTAAATCAACTCAGACAAACATAGACCACCACCTATCAGATCGGATAAGGAATGAGGCTGAAAGAGGGCTAATATCTTATATAGTTGCTCCAATGTGTCATTCGATGATTACAGATGTTAGTAGGGGTATTCATTGGACCTTGTTAGTATTTGATTACTTTGATCAATCTTGGACACATTACAACTCATTATTCTTTGACGTAAAGCTACGTAAACTTTGTGAAGAAAATGATGTAAAGTATGGCCAATACATATTAGATGTGCTTCACAAATATAAATATGTGAGTCCTGAATTTAGAAAAAAATGTAAGGTTTCGAAGACGCCGTATGATCATCAACAAGGAGAAAAGTAACTAACAAACATCACTAATATTTTTTTCCTTACTGTAATATATAAAAATAGTTTTATGTTAATTATTTCGTGGTTTCATGATAATTATTTTCACAATGATCGACAGTGCGGATTGTGGTCTATTTAGTATGCTTCATATGGATTTAGTATTCATGAAACATTACAAATGGGGAGTACCAAAGGAATATCTTGCCGACGATTGGATATAATTAACACAGCGAAAAAGGGTGGAGGTGACGTACGAGCTATTGTATGAAACAAGAGATCAATGAAAAAAAAATTTAATATAGTTTTTCTTTTAGTATGGTTATTTTTATTGATTTGAAATTATTTGTAATGACTTGTTATTTGATTGTTTGAAATTCAAAAAAGTGGTGAGTATGTGTTTTTCATTTCTAAATTTCATAGTTATTGAAAAACTTATTGTAATTTATCAAGATTTTGATATATATAATGAGTAAAAAATAATCTGCGCTGACAGACAATAAGTTTTTTTTTTTTGATAAAATTATGAAATGTACGACTCGTAATTGTGAAATGTATGACATAGTATGCATTTTATGTGTCATACAGTTATTCTGTACAAATATAGTATGTTTAATGTATGCTAAATTTTGAAATGAATTCCTCCACTTATATATCAGAAATGTATTGATGTTGTGTTTGTAAGAACTATGTAAAGTATGAGAGGTAGATGGTGTTCTTTCTGAGTTATTGTCGACCAGTTATATGGCATGTATGAAAAATTATGGATTTGATGGGTTAGTGAGTTATTCTGTACAAATTGATTATGTTAAAAGTTTGCTAAAGTATGAAAAATTTACCAACTATAACTATAAATTCGTTAGACAAAACGTATATTTTACACATTTGTAATCTCTTAATTATTTCAATCAAATTTATATATTACATAACGGTAACCATGAGAAAACATCAAATATTAGCCCTACATGTTTTGCGGTTGTGGTAGGAAGGTTGCTTACACCTACCAAAAATCCTTAATTTCCTTGGTATGTTTCCCGAGCTCTCGATCCGTACTGTTCTTGGCCTACCAGGTCTACGCCGAATCAACGGTGGGAGAATTTTGGAAGCTTCATCAAAAGTACGTGGTTCATCAAAATTGGAGATAGACATTATATGTTCCTGGTAAGTCTTCACATAAGATTCAGTTGTCCAAATAGGATCGTAGAAACAATCTTGTTGATCGTCAGACAAGCTTTTAATGCACAACATGGCATGCTCACAAGGAACACCATCAACCTGCCACCTTCTACATGTACAAGAAATAAGAAGAAGATTAACACAATGAGATGGTTCGGAGTAAACCTCAAATATGAATGGGGCTGCCTGGGCAATATTCCAAGTTGCGGCACTATCATATTTTGCTTTCAACAGATCAGTGATGGTTGGACACAAAAAAGTAGTCAATTTTTTAGAAAATTCGCGTGCTACATTCATTTTGTTCATTATATGAATACGAATTGCCTCCACCATTGCTGTAATTGGGAGTCCACGAGCATGTCGAATCTGATTGTTAAAGGACTCTGATAGTTGAGAAGATATAGCTGTGTACCTGTAAAAACAAACACACTATATGGTTATTTCACCATTAAAAAAACTAAAAATATGTTTATAAAATATTTAATTTTTTTTATAAACTATGATAATTCAGGCAAAAATACTCTTATTGTACAGCTAATAATGATTTTTTGCTGTGTAAAGTATATATAATTTATTAGTAATGTTAACTCTTTGTCTAGAAGATTTCATATTTTTAGATAAATAACGCAAAACAGAGAATGAAATGCATAAAATATTGTCTGATCGTAATGTCGGGAAAGAAAGAATCTGCCCATGAAGCAGGGTCTAAGGATTGGAAAAATACAGCAACTTTAGAACCACCCATCTGTATCATCTGGTTAATAGTTGCATGATACTCAGATTCGGGGAGAGGTCTAGCAGCCTTGAAAATCAAGGTTTGGAAGAACTTTGATTTTCTAGCCATTAGCCAATCTTAAATTCAGATTGTTCCTTAGATGTCAAACACAAAAGGAATGGTGTGTTGTCGGGAAAATATTTTTAACACCGTTGATTATACCATTGTGAGGGTCTGAAATAAAGATTTACGTCTTTTTCATATTCAGAGCATTGCGCAAATGCCTTAGAAACCAGTCCCAATTAAGGTCATTCTCCACGTCAACACAGAATAAGCTAATGGAAATAGTTTTGAAAATGTATACTATGGTTAGTGAAAAGATCCAAAGCTTATGCTTTACTACGTGAACTTTGGCAACATTTATGTCTACTTTTCAATAATTTTTTTTAAATTTATAATAAATTATGGAACTTGTCCAGAAAATGACGTAATAAGATATTCACATAAGCAATACTTCTTATTAAAATTTTTACTGTTTCAATAAGTTTAGAATTTACCATTGTTACCGTCTTTAGCAACAACAGCGAGTATGCACCCGTTAAAACGAATTTTGCAAAATGTCCCATCCACATATATAACTGGTCGACAATATTGAAAGCCAACTATACAAGCATGTGGTGCAATGAAATTTTTTTGAAATCTTTGAGTTACATCGTTAACTTCCAGTTGTACTATGCTGTTTGGATTTGTAGGTGAAAAGGTATCAGCATACCATCTAAGTTTTGCATAGGAATCTCCTTCTTTACCAAATGCTTCATTCATTGCAACTTTCTTCCCCTCATAAGTGTAGTAATATGGAAGTTGGACAGCGTAATCTTGCAAGTTATCTTTCTTCAAACTTGCTGTGGAACGATCTGGGCTTCTAGTAACCTCATCTAAAATAAGTTTACCAACAAAAGAACTGTTGATTTTGGGTTTCTTGCTTTTCTTAATGAAATCTTCACAGTCATGTTTCATTTCCATATCTTTCAAAATAAACATAGATTCGCATTTCAATGGTGCACATCCATGTACTCTCCATTTGCAATCTTCAACAGGACAAACAGTAGTTACACGCTTTGAATCATTTTTTATAAATTTGAAATCATGCCCAGTGTTTATACTATATTGCCGAAGAGCAAATCAAAAAGCTTTTGCACCTCAGGAAATAATTGACCAGGTTGAGTAAACATCTTATCCCAACCATCTGATTTTAGTATCGTTTTCTTACTTTGATTTGATGATTCCGTTTGAAACACCATCTGTGGTGTCAAATTTACAAACATTAATACATCTACATTTAATATGTAATCATATATTTTAATAGAAACGAATTGTTCATTTACGTAAACTATGTAAAATGTGTGACAAGGTACGTAATCTGCATGAGATGAGTAATGTTATTTGAAAAAACACATATAATTTTTTGTAAATTATTATTAATTTATGCATATTAATAGTATGTTTTTAATACATTTGTTACAGTATGTACAATTTGTAACACAGTATGAAAATGTTTACATCTGTGACAAAATCATATTATTGAATAAGTTTGCATAATGTACCAGAAAGTATACAAAATGTATATTAAACTACTTATCTTGTATATTCGGTCATGACATTCCATACGGAAAATACAAATCTTTCATTAACTGTGCGGTCATTTCAAAATGATTTGAGGAAAATCAAATATCTTAAACATCAGATCTAGATTTGTAGGAATCAGTAAATAAATAGAAAGTAACTACTATCTTAAATATATTCCGTAACTGAAATCTGGTAACTTTCTTTCTCTCTAAAAACGAAATCTTCAATAAACATCCAAAGATATTGAATTAGAAAACAAAAAAAAATCTAAATCAAAATCTGATGTTTTTAAAGAGAGAATATGAATCTTTAACCTATAAAGCAATATAAGATTTAAAACTTGAATAACAATGGTTAGAATAAAGAGAGAAACAGTTTAAAACCTGAATAACAATGGAGGTTTTGCTACTGCTGTTGAATGAATATTAAACAATGGAGTTTTGAACAGCTGCTGGTGAGTTCAATGGATGTTTATTGAAGATTTCGTTTTTAGAGAGAGAGAAAGTTACCAGATTTCAGTTACGGAATATATTTAAGATAGTAGTTACTTTCAATTGAAACGTGATTGGAGAGAGAAAGTTGAGATAAAAATGTAAAAAATATATTTAAGATTTTAGAATGTAAATCAAGTTTTATATTTAAAGAAGGTTAATATAGGTATTAAATTTTTAATATGTATTATATGGATTTGTGTTTTCTCTCTAGATGAGACCAAAAGGACTAAATATCTCCTATTAGGACCCGTTTTTTGGGCTATAAACTCAAAAATTATTTTAAAAATTGTCCTTAATGCAAAACTCAATTGACATCTTAAAAATGATGTGACGACAGTTAAATAAAGACACGAGGACATTAAATTTAAAATTTTAAAGTCTCTCTTGGATATCTTTATTTTCTTAGTCATCAATACTTGAATTTCAATCAATATAAAAAGGCGCGATTTATTGAAAATCAGGGAGCAAATCTTTACATCAATGTACGTAAGCATATGTAGCTTTTTTTTACAGCTAGCATCCTAAGGGCAACTCCAATGTGGGGTTCGGGCTCCCAATTTTGGGAGCCCCTGAATTTTGGGAGCCCCAGGGCTTAGAGCAACTCCAATGTTGGGCTCCCAAATCTAAATTTTGTACATGTGTGGTGTAAGTGTGTGAGGTTTGTGTTTTAATTTTCACCCATTAAATTTTGGCTCTAATATTTGAAATTTCAAATTTTACCAAAATTTGGGGGGAAATTTGAATTTCAAATTTTACCAAAATTTAGGGGGGAATTTGAATTTCAAATTTTACAAAAATTTTGGGGGGAATTTGAATCAAAGAAAAAAAAATCGATGATGTGTTTGTAGGGAGTTATTAAGTATTTCGATTATGTGTTTGTAGGGAGTTATTATGTATTTCGATTATTATGTATTTGGTTTTCAATCAATGAAGTGTGTTAAGAAAAAAATCAAAGAAATTCTATTTAAAAAAAATAGAATAAAAAATGATTTACATTTAAAAATTACACCAAAAAAATTAAATCAAAAAAAGATTAAACAAAATAATAACAAAAAAAAAAACAAAAAAAGAAAACAAAAAAAAAAAAATTAAACATGGGGCTGGGATTCCCCAGCCCGGGCTCCCATTTGGGAGCCAGGGAGCATGGGGCTCCCAGCCCCACCGGGAGCCCAGCCCCGGGGCTCCCGGGTTGGAGCATGTGGGCTGGGGCTGGGGCTCCCAAATTTTGAATGTGGGAGCCCNNNCCCCCCCCCCCCCCCCCCCCCCCCCCCCCCACACATTGGACATGCTCTAAGTAGATGGAAATACCTTCAACAAAAAAAAAGTAGATGGAAATAGATCATATAGAACTAGTTATTTATTAAAAATGCCATCTTCTAAATTTAACTCTTCTCAACTTCTAAGTTTCAGACTTGAATTTCTTGGAAGAAACTTCATATTCACAATTAGAAACAGATGGCGTTTTACCATTAATAATTCCTGGGTTATTTGAATATTCTTTTGATGCAATTGAAGATGATTCTGTAGTACTGTTACTAATGGCAAAATCGATAACAGAGAAAGGTTAGGGATTGAGATATCCTTCAGTTCAAGAACAAGGTAATTTAATTTTAAAACCCTAAGGTCAAAATCTGTTTAATTTTCGTTTTCTTGATCTTGATTTTGTTTATTGAAACCCTAATACCAGGTTCACCATACATAAAATTCATCTTCAATTCAAAGAATTTTCCATATGAAGATGATTACGATTACATAATAGTGATGGATTATTAGAAGCTAATGCTACTCCTTATAATGGGTTTAATCTTGATCATGTTTGTGGAACGAAGATTGGTGGAACTACCTTTTGATGAATCTGGTAGAAGATATAGTGCTGCTTATTTATTCATTTGAGTAAGTTAAATGTTTGATTCCAACTACTAATCAGGAATAAATGGTAAGAACTTAAAGCTCAATCACAGTTCATTGTGTTTTATGTTTCCCTTAAATGCACCTTATTCTTCAGTTGAAACAAACGACTCCTACTATGTAGTCTGATTTATCTTATGAGGCATTTTTCTCATATCAATGCACTAGAAGTAGTTTGTGATACTTCTCAAAGTCAAACTCTTTCAGTTTTACTACACGACTATTCTCTTTTACATTTTCACTAGCACTTTTCTCATATTAATGCTCTAGGTCTTGTAATTTGTGGTTGTTACTTCTTTGACTCTTTAGCCTTTTCTGAATCTATGCATTTACCGAGTTCTTATTTTCTTTTACAACTGTGTCGTAGCTGCAGATTTCTTTGTGTGTACATATAGTTAAAGGGTGAAAAATAAATTAGTTGATGGACCTAGAATTTTGGTATGCAATGCTTAAAACCCCGGGCACCTTTTGCTCTTCTGCAAGCAACTAATCTAACAAGATAATTATCGGATGTTGAAATTTGTAAGGTAGTTACTAATTTACCATTCTTGATGTGAAGACCATACTTTTTTTCAAAGCGTATAGCAAAAAATATTTACAAACAGACTTAACACCCATGTTTTGAAGTTGTCCAACTTTTTTTTTGTTGAGATAGCCGTCCAACTTTCCATGGTAAAATATTTGATATTAAAAATAGGAGTAACAACTATTCATATCATACTACAACATTCAATAATTAATTCGTACTTTTCGAATATGTATAGAAATTAAAAATTGTTTATTATTGTAACTTATGATGCAAAAGTATGTCAAAACTGGGTGCTCTGGAATACAACCCATAAATTGCTTGAAGCATAGGATCATGAACTACTTTAGCAGTGGAGATAATGATGACTTTCATAATCCTTTCTTTATGTGGCAAAGCAAGTTCATACAAATTCCTACATAGTTCTCTTCGGATGTTTAAGTACATTTTTTCAAGCTCTTCAGTAATGCAACCTCCATAAACAGATTCATTACTTTTTTCTTCAGCAATTGATTATATATTTATTATTTTTCTATACTGTTAGTAGTGACATGGCAATCTTTTGCTCCTCACCCCCATTCTTATGTGCACATATGATGGTAAACTTTACAGTCTTACTACATAATTACAAGGTCTTGATCGTGAAGTTGAGTACTTGATTCTTATTTGTTTGTTTCATAGGTGATTTTACAGACAATTCGCATGTTAAGTTCACTCCTACAGTAGTAACAAGAATAACGCATCATTCTCATAGCCTAATGAGATGAGGCTTTATGTGTTGCAGTAGGATAAACACGCTCTTCACGTAAAAATCTCAAGTGAGGTTGTTTCCACAGGCCTGAGTTTTCTCATTTCCATTGTGTTTCTTCCACTTTTCCTAAAAAAAAAATCATTTTTGGTGTGTATATAATTGACAAAATCATGTGATCCATTAAACGTATTTCAATGTTGATCGTTGTAATGTTGCCTTTTATAATTTCCAGTAAATTGATATTGATGCAGGGGCACCCGGCGTGGAGACTATTTCCATGACCGAACCCGGTCATGGACCAACCGGCCAGAGAGAGTAGATTTAGGAAGTCCTTATTTTAGTATGATTATTAGATAAATTAGGTTTAGGAAATTATGCTATTTTAATATTTCCAATAATTGGAAAGATCTTGTTTTGAGTCTAGTTATTTAGGCAGTTGCAGTATTTTAATTATTTAGGAAGTCTAATTCAAGTCTATCTAGGAAAGTCCAGAATCCTATAAAAGGATATCTAGTTTGTCTATTATCCTCAGATTGAGAGAAAAACCCCATTGAAGTTTTAATAAAGTTGAGTATTTAGAGTTATTTGATCTTTATTTTCATTGTTCTTATTTAGTTATTTATATCTCTTAATTCCGCTGCGTTTCTACATCAAGTGGTATCTAGAGCCATAATTTTTTTTAATCACTTTTATCATCATGGTTAATACTACTATCTCTACTACACCAACTAAGGAGAAAACACCAACCTTTTCCTCTGAATGGGACAACATTAAAGAAGGGCTATCTGCAGGTAAAAAGTTGGAAGAAGGTTTCAATGAGTACAAAAAGGAAACAACAGAAAAATTCGATAAAATCGATCAACGATTCGATCAACTCAACGACTCCATCAACATCATCTCCAAACAACTCGAAGGTATGTGTAAAAACCAAACTCCACTTCCCACCACTATCACACCTCAACAACCCTCACAACTACCGACTACCACCAACACCACCCGATTTCCACCTCTCGGTTTTGCTCCCGAGCCCACGACACCACTATTCGGTCATACCATTAGCAACCCCCCTCCGGTTATCACACCACCCTTCATTACCTCCTATTCACAAAACACCCCTTTTCAAACGCCTACGTACCCCTCCTATACCCACACGTCCACACCACCATCGTTCTCCTTCCCCGAGCCAACTACAACACCACATCGACCACCACACGAAAGCCACTTCTCGACCGACCACCACCTCCTCACCAACCCCCAAACCAACAACCGAAACATCACCAACCAAACCCAACCAATCGCCCCTTTAGGAACCATTACAACCTACCAAGAACCCCGTCTCCTTCACCCGTATACCCGATATCCTTCAATCCCTACCAACCAAACCGAAACCCACTCACCATACCAACACCATCACACCCACCACAACCTTCAAACCGAAACACGATACACCCCCATGGTTCATGATCCAATAACACCACCTCTACTAAACCGCCGTCCACATGAAACCGAGACGACCATCACCCTCCCTCTACAACCCGACAACACCACATACCCACGTCACCGAGACCAACTCCACCCATTAAACCGAAACCGAGAACACAACTTCACCCATTCCCAAACCCGAGACCCTACCACTCCTATCAACCGTCCAATCAACCTACCACAACGACACCCCTTGGTTGTCCAAACCACTCAAACCTAACGTGAACACCACACCCCACCAACCGACACCGAATGTCCAAACCCTAGTTCATCGTACCGTATTCGAATGGAAGTACCATCATATGATGGTTCGATAAATATTGAAGATTTCTTGGATTACGTCTCTAGACTCGAGATTTTTTTTTTATGTTATGCAAGTTGAAGGTCCTGAACAGGTACGTTGTGTAACTGGTTATTTATCTAAAACTGCTCTTACTTGGTGGAAACAGGAATCTGAAAATCGTCGTTTATTACACCTACCTCCTATTTCTTCTTGGTTAGAATTGAAACCATTAATGTTCTCCCGTTTCCTCCCTCCGGATTATGAGAACCAATTATGTGTTGATTATTTACGTTGCCGTCAAGGAAGACGTTCCGTTGAGGAATATCTTCGGAATTCCAAAGACTAATTACAAGACTTAATCTCCCAGATTCAGAGTCCATGAAAGTAGAAAAATTCAAGGACGGACTTCGGAATGATATTAAAGATTTGGTTAATTTAAGAGCTTTTAATTCAATTTCTGAATGTATTAGTGTAGCTCGGTCTTTTGAATCAGATTCACGTTCCATTTTCCGAGGACACAGTACGAGAAGTCAAGCAGTTCGAACTATACCGGATGAATTAGATCAATCCAAACAGGCGGAGGACGGTACTAAATAACTACCAGATAATCCTTATAAAAAACCTCCACCAGTTAAGTGTTATCGTTGTTTTGAAACAGGCCACTATTCTAATGCTTGCCCCTCTCGCGGTAAAGCAAATATTGTAGAAAAGAAATCAGATTCAGATTCAGATGAAGATCAATTGGAATGAATTAACACTATTCCAGACAACGGTGATCGGGTTATGTTACTCACTCGAAGAGTTCTTTTCACACCTTTCAAGAGGAATTTATCTCAACGAAAGAATTTGTTCGTTACAAGGGGAACAGTACTGAATAAAGTGTGTACTATTGTGATTGACAATGGTTGTGTAGAGAATTTAATTTCTACCAAGCTGGTCAATTTCTTGGGTATTCCTACAATGATTAAATCAAACCCGTATAAAACCGCTTGGATTCAGTCGGGTACTACTACACGGGTTGATCACAGGTGTACTATTAATCTTTCTATTGGTTCTTCTTATTTGTCTACAGTTAATTGTGATGTCACCGATATGGATTTATGCCACATCATATTAGGACGACCATGGCAATCTGATGTTGATGCCACTTACCGTGGTCGTTTGAATGTTTATGAATTTCCATGGAAGAAGAAGATCGTGACATTATTGCCAATTGAAGATGGATCGGAGGAACTACATTCTCTTCACAAACGATTCGGGACGAACCTCTTGAGGGAAGGGGATGCTGATGCAGGGGCACCCGGCGTGGAGACTATTTCCATGACCGAACCCGGTCATGGACCAACCGGCCAGAGAGAGTAGATTTAGGAAGTCCTATTTTAGTATGATTATTAGATAAATTAGGTTTAGGAAATTATGCTATTTTAATATTTCCAATAATTGGAAAGGTCTTGTTTTGAGTCTAGTTATTTAGGCAGTTGCAGTATTTTAATTATTTAGGAAGTCCAATTCAAGTCTATCTAGGAAAGTCCAGAATCCTATAAAAGGATATTTAGTTTGTCTATTATCCTCAAATTGAGAGAAAAACCCCATTGAAGTTTTAATAAAGTTGAGTATATAGAGTTATTTGATCTTTATTTTCATTGTTCTTATTTAGTTATTTATATCTTTTAATTCCGCTGCGTTTCTACATCAGATATTTTACGTTTTTCTTAGGGGTTATGAATACTTGTTCATCCGAAATGTTCTCTCTCCCGCTATCAACCGTCATGTACCATGCTTCATCCTAGATATGAAATCTTTCGTTGAGAATGTTATGTTTGTTGAAATTTGCAGACCATATAGGGACCTAATATAACCAATTCGAATAGGAAGTGGACACACATTTTTCTTACTGCCTTGCCTCTATGGCAAAGAGGAGATGGTGGTGGGGAGAAAGAAATGTGTGAGACTGAGAAGTAGATGGAAGAACAGATGATTTTTTTGTTGAATTAAAAAGAAGATGGTGGTCGGTAATAAGTGATGGTGATTAGAGTTGTGAAGTTGAAGATTGGCCAGTCTTAAAGCACTACCAATATCCTCAAACATTCTACTTTGATCCAAAATTACATTAAATGATATAAAAAGTTAGACTAAATGATGGAAAATTCCAAACTTTGTTGGAGAAGGAAAGATCTTATACCATAATATAGGTAAATCCCTTTACCTATATTTAAATTTGATTTTTCCCGTGCCAGGGGCACGACCTATACCTAGTTTATAATAAACGACATTAAACAATGAATAAATTATCTATAATAATTGATAAACTTCAACATGCGTTGGAGATAAATAGTATTTTAGTTTGAATCACATTGACACTGTAATATAACACAAATATGTGTAATTTGCTATAAATTACATGTACTATTTCAGATATTACGCAATTATACGTACTTTATGAATAATTAAACATTCTTTTTAAATAAGGTTGCTAAAGTATGTATAACTGTTAACAGATAACATATATTTTACATTCTGTTATACAGTTGCAGTACGGCCGAAATTGGCGTAATGTACTTTAAAGTATGAAAAATTTAATACAAATTACTTATAATGTACATTCTGTTAAGAGAAACCGTACGAAATAATATCTTGATAAAAAATTGTACGGATGCAAAGTTCTAATGTGAAGAAATGCCAGAAAATCAAAAACCTAATATCAGAAAATCAAAAACCTAATATCAGAAAATCAAAACCTAAATTACATATCTGAAATCTTCTGTATCAGAAAGAGAATGAATGATGTTTCGGTTTTAGAAAGAGATCAAAATCTGGTTGGTAAACAAAATAATTAAAACGATTTATAATAAATAGGAAAACTAAATCTAATGAAATATGATATGATGATTCAATGATAAAGTGATTACAACCATTTATAAACAAAATCATATGAATGTTAGAAGATGTTAAGCGAAAACATAAATTTGAAAGATGGTTTCTTACCTTATAATAAGATGAAACTGTAGATCTTGAAAATAAACTTGATATGAAGAGATATAAATGGAAATGGAGTTCTGAGCTTGTGTATTGGATTAGAAGACGAATGTTTGAAAAACAATCTAATGAAGATGAAACAAGATTTCTGAGTTTAATGGAGGTTTTGTTATGTGAATCGGATTTAGAGAGAGAATAAAGAGGTTTCGATTACTGAAAATAATGAAGCTAACCTTACTTTGTTTAGAAACGTGATTGGAGAGAGAATGTGGGAGATAAAAATGGAAGAAGATCTTTATGGATTTTGAAGATAAATCAGTTATAAGATCTTTATTCTAGGGATTTGTGTTTTCTCTCTAGTTGAGACAAAATAGACTAGATATCCATTTATATTATTATTTTGGTTTTGAAACCCTTTATAGGATTATAGAGGATTATATCTCCTATTAGGACCCGTTTTTTGGGCTATTTGATGAGACATGAAAATGTCTCATCTGAATCTCTTAACTCGGGCTAGTTAGTCCAATTCGAGCAGTTACTCTCATGAATTACTTGTTTCTCTTGTCAGGTGTCTTCTATTGAATTGAGCGCGAAAAACGGTTAAAATCGGGAGATTTGACACATTAGGGGCATTTTGGTCATTTAGTGGTGATGGTGCTCTAGTAGTTTGGTATATTTTTGATACTCGGATGAAAGTGTAGTCCAAGACGAGCCCGTGAGAGAAAACGGAGGTCAAATCGGAGTCCGGTCGAGTAAAATAGACTAAGTCAAAGTTTGGGTCAAAGCTAGTTGACTAAAGTGAAGCAAATACCGTCTAGAGACACGTGGCGCGCAAGGAGGAAATAAATCTCACGACTGAAAAGCTGGACGGGATATGTTCGGGCAAAGTGGAAGTATACTGGGGTTAACTGGATCCCAAGACCAAGAGCAAGAGCCTTCCGTGCACCCGTTCTGATCCATGGGCCAGCTTCGCTTAGTCGACACGTGGCTTCATCTGGAGCGTCTCTTTTATCGTCCCAGCTGCTCCGAGACTCACCATATCTCTTCCTATGTGACACGTGACAGCCACGAATTGGCGACAGTACGCACTTTCTGATTGGGTGAACTTTTCCAATCTATCCTCCTCATTTCCTTTCTCATTCGAAATCCTTATTTCCTTAGTATCAGTAGAGAGAGAAAGGTTGAGAGGGAAAGAAATTTTAATAGGAAACAAGATGGAAAAGATGGAAGGCAGGATTGAATGAAGAAGGTTTCGGCTGGAATATTTTTGAGAGAGAAAAAGAAAACCGAGACAGAAAAGGAAAGAGAGAAGAGATCTTCGGTTGGAGAAGGAAGGTTAATTTTCTTCTATATAGAGAGAGAGAGAGAGTGAGACGAGTGAAGAAAAGCGGGGGACGGAAAAAGAAAGGGAAAAAAAGAGTTAGAGAGAGAGAGAAGAGGAGCTCGGCCATTAAAGACCAAAAACCGAGCTAGAGAGAGAGAGAAATTTGCAGTTTTCTGTTTCTTTTCTTTTCTTCTTCTTCTTCTTCTTCTTCTTCTAATTCCTCTCTTAGTGAGAAAGAGAGAGTTAGATTAAGAGAGTTGAGAGAGAGAGAGTTAGATTAAGAGAGTTGAGAGAGAGAGAGAGATATTGTAGAGAGAGAAAGATTGAATCAAAGTTTATACACTCCATTATCATCTTCTTCTTCTTCTTTCTTTATCATGACTCGGTTATAATTATTAGAGAGAGTTTCTGTATTCATTAGTGGGAGAAAGAGAGAAGTTTGGAAAGAGAAATAAAGAGAAAACAGAGAAGGAGAAGAAAAACCAGGAAGGAAAATTATTTTCTCACCTGGAAATCGTTTCCGGGAAGACGAGAAAATAATTTTCCCTAAGGTTCTGTTTGGCTGCGTAGAAGGAAAAAAAGGCGAAAAAAGGTGTTTTCTTCTCCAATTCTTTTCCTTTCTTTTTATGTTATTCTTTTCCTTCTTTTTAATCATTATTATGCTCTCATCCATCATGAGTAACTAACTTTCCCGATCTAGGGTTAAGGTTAAGCTTTAATTTTATGTGATTTTCTGACTTAATCTCTTTTAAGTACTTAAATACTTTGATTTCTTCGCGTATCTTTTACGATAACCCCTTTCATTAGTTATACTTATGTTTGATGGTTCATATTTAGGCTTTAGGTCTTTACTGTATCATGCTTACGTTTGATATCTAATAGTTAGAGTACCAGTGATTTTATGTACCGAAATTGAAAGTTTTAAAGTAAGTGTCCTGAAAAGTAAAGATCATCCGAGGTTGGTTATTCTTCCTTGAGTTATAAAAGAAGAAGATCCAAATTGCATAAGTCAGATGTCATATTTGCTAAAGTGGATCCTGAAACCCTAGATTCTCCCTTCTCATAGGTTCCCTTTATCTGAATATCAACTTTAGTATTATTTAATTTTTAATTGCTATTTATCTTTTTATTATTTGAAAAAAAATATTACCAATCAAACCACTATTTTGAAGACATAATAGTTTTAAGATTAGAATAGAAATTTGACTTAGTCTCTGAGGAACGAACCGGTCTTACCGGAATTTTACAACTTGACACCCGTGCACTTGCGGGTGTAGACCTATTTAGGAAACTTTTTAGGCACATCAAGTTTTTGGCGCCGCTGCCGGGGACTAAGTTTGAATTTGTCTTATCTTATTTCTATATTTGGAAAGTTTTATTTTTGGTAAGTTTTTATTTTTGGACACTTTGACTTGCTTTTCCATTTTTGGTGTGTAGAACGCTAAGGAGCGAAGGAAAAGGCGCAACAAGGAGAGGAGCTCAAGAAGGAAAATTTTCATTTTATTTTTAGTATTTTTTATTTTTGGTGAGAGAGAGACTTTTAGACTTTCTAGTTTTTATTTTTGGTATTAAAGTTTTGACCCTAAATTGGAGGGCTTTATAAATTGTAACCGAAAACCAAAACGAAGCCTCGGGTTCGAACACTCACGGGAGAGTGGCCCGGGTCGTCTGGAAGGGTCATCGCCCGTCTTAACGGGAGGTAATTTCTCTAATCACCCACGAAGCCCCTGTCAGTGGGTAATTGTGTGTTTTGTGTGCCTAATTGCTTGATCGAATTGTTTAGTATAAGCATTCTAGTAAGGGCAATAACCCAATTGAAAGATAGGAGACGGATTTCATCACCGTTCTCTTGCCCAAATAGGTAACAACATTCAGGATCCTAAACCTCACCTAAAAACTAAAATTTGATTTAGACATCAGCCCCTAAGGTGACGAGCTCATAGGATCTTTGGAACAATTCAGGGACTTGATTTTTATTTGGGCATTCCTAAAGGGAAAGTTCACTCAACTCTTTATAAGGTCGCCTCGAGAAGAGGAAACGTTACCAGGTTGGACGGCTATCACAACGTTTATCGTTGGTCGTCTCCAAGAGTTGTTTGATCGTAGTACTTGGACGGAGTAACCCTCATAACAATTATAGTTCAAGCTTTGTAACGAAGTAGGAGCTGTCTAGATTTTTAAGGGAAATCTAACCAACTTGTCATTCGTCTAGATTTTGTTTAGGTTGCTTGGTGGAGTCAGACTGATTGTGTTTGCTTTCCTCTAGGGTCTTCGTAGTGATTCCTCGGTTTTCGATTTAAAAAAAAAAAAAAAAAAAAAAAAAAAAAAAAAAAAAAAAAAAATTTGAGAATATCCTTGGTCATTGGGCTCTAGTTTATGCCCGATAGATATCGTGATAAGAGAAGTCATTTCATCAGTAGAGAAACACATTTAAGTAATCTTTTAGCGAATCTCTCTTTGAGTGACACTATGGGTGAAAATCCAGACCAAGCCAGAGGCGGAAACCCACCTATGACACTCAGGGATTACATGAATCCTACTAGAAAAATTCAACCATCAAGCATAAGGTTACCCCACTCCACGACTCACTTCGAGTTAAAGCCGAGCATTATTCAAATGCTCCCTACCTTCCGTGGGGTTGAGAACGAGAACCCCTACCACCATGTTAGGGATTTTGAAGAAATCTGTGGGACTATGAATCTCCCCAATATGCCTGATGAAATTTTGAGACTTAGGTTGTTCCCTTTCTCTTTAAAAGAGAAAGCAAAATCTTGGTTGTATGCCTTACAACCTCATTCCATTACTAAATGGGAAGAATTAAGCAATTTGTTCCTTCTGAAATTCTTCCCTAAACACAAAACTATCACTTTAAGGCGAAGTCTTAACAGTTTTGTGCAACAAGAAGGAGAGTCTCTCTATAACTATCTTGAGAGGTTCAAAGAACTTGAACTGCAGTGTCCAAACTCATGGTTTTGAAAAAATGAGATTAGTCCAGATTCTTTATGATGGACTAAATTATTCAACTACATCCATGGTAGAGTCATTCTGTAATGGCGGGTTTTATCGGTAAGAGTGCTGATGATTGCATGGCCTTTTTAGAAGAATTAGCTGAGAAATCCCACCAATGGGAAACTTCTAGAGGACCTCCTACTAGGACAAATATTACTCCAAATAAAGGTAGAATCTATAGAGTTGATGAGTCAGAACTTAAACTCGCTGCCATGGCTAGAAGAATAGAAGCCCTAGAGCTTGGTCAGCCTAAAGCATTCAGGGAGGATCCCATCACATCATGAGTGTTGTAAATGAATCCACCTCTTATCCGTGCTCCGTCTGTGGAGACCCTTCTCATACAGGTAACAAGTGTACCTTGTTATTTGGTTATGATGAAAAAGAACAGGCCAATTTTCTTTATCAAACCTCTAGGCCAGACAATCGTCAGAAGTATGATCCTTATTCCAACACGTACAATCCAGGTTGGAGAAATCATCCCAATTTCTCTTGGTCCAAGGGTCAAAACCAGAGTCAACCTAGCAGTTCAATAAACCCTCCTGAGTTTAATGCCTCTAGGAATCCCTATACTCAGCCTAGTGCACAATATCCTCCGGAGAACAAGAACTCTCTAGAGGAAGCCTTCATAAAACTAGCTAATAGCCAAGTAGAGACCAACCAATCCTTGAATAGTCTGAAAATCCAGGTAGGTCAACTTTCAGAAGCCCTTAGCCAGAGGGAAAAGGGTATGTTTCCTAGTCAAACTGAGCAAAACCCAAAAGGTACACTAGGTAAACAACCAATGGATCAGGCCAATGCAGTAACCACCCTTAGAAGTGGTAGGGTAATTGACAATAAGGTAGGAGTTCCCGAAGATAGTGAACTAAACTCTGAGCAACCCACCTTACCAACTAGTGTCTCTAGTGAAGAGCCCGAGAAGGCTCCTGAGTCTGAGGAACCACCTGTAGTGCCTGAGCCTTACATTCCTAAAGCCCCGTATCCTCAGCGTCTCGTAGAGCCAAAGAAGAAGTCTCAGTTCGAGGAGATAATGGAAATATTTAAACAAGTCAACATTAATATTCCATTGCTAGATGCAATTAAACAGATCCCAGCTTACGCTAAGTTCCTTAAGGACCTATACACTAGAAAGCGTAAGATGAATGTGCATAAGAAGGTCTTCTTAACTCAACAAGTGAGTTCTATCATCCAGCAAAACCTTCCACCTAAGTACAAAGATCCAGGAAGTCCTACATTACCTTGCACTATAGGGGACCATAAGATCGAGCGAGCTTTGTTAGATCTAGGTGCCAGTGTTAACCTTCTTCCTTACTCTGTGTACTTACAATTAGGTTTAGGAGAAATAAAACCTACTTCTGTAGTTCTTCAGCTGGCAGATCGGTCTGTCAGACGACCACGTGGCATAGTAGAGGATGTTCTGATAAAAGTTGGTGAGTTTATCTTTCCTATAGATTTCATCATCCTAGATACTGAACCAGTTCATGATACCCAAAGTCAAATCCCTGTCATTTTGGGTCGACCATTTTTAGCTACATCAAATGCTGTCATATACTGTAGAAGTGGTCTTTTAAGATTGTCATTTGGAAATATGACGGTGGAGATGAATATTTTTAATGCGGGACTTCACCCTGATGACATAGATGAGTTTAGTGAGTTGAACTTGGTGGAGTTATTAGTTCAAGATGCATTACCAACAACTCAATCAAGAGATCCTTTAGAAACTCTATTGGCACTTTTATGCTTAGATGAGGAAGCTAGTATTAATGAGATAGAAAACATATCAGAGTCTACTTCCTTATTAGTATTTGAGTCGATTAGTTTGCACACCTTAGAGTCACCACTTCCATCGTATGAGTCAATTGTTAGTTCTGACGAAACTTTCGAGGCACTTCTAGAGGAGCGAGAAGTCGAGGTCATGTCATCTTCGGTATCAACACATCGTTTTATCCATAATCTTATGGATAACCGCGAAACTCTTTCCAGAAACGAAGATGATGAATCTTGGCTGCTCAATCTAGTAAATGAGAATGATGACTCGCTTGACTTAGTCAAGGACCTGGAGTTCTTTAAGGACACTAATGACATCATAATCAAACAAATTATAGAGGGTTTATCTGAACCAACTTTGGTAGAGCTTGAGTCTGGTAACCGAGTGATTCCTTTGGAAGAACTCCGTTTACCTGTTTTAGAAACCTCTTGTTTAACTCTGGGTGTATTTGATAGTCCTCTAGATCCTCTTGTATCGTATCCCTCAGGAGCATGTTTAGAAGTTTGTGCAATACCTCACTTGGTTTCTCCTCCTTTTTACGAGGACTATACCCTTTCTAGTCCATGGCCAAACTTAACGACCTTTTTGTCGTCTAAGTTTGGGGATTCTTATCTGATCACGGTAGTCTCACAGGCACTGCTGCATATTTATAAAAGTGTGAGACTATCATTCACTTATCACTTCGTGTCTTGGGTAGATCCTCAGATGTTTCGCCTATTGGTTTATGGAGCTGTTACTTAAGGTTTGTTGAATCATCCGTATCGTCTGGCTGAAGACGTTAAACTTAGCGCTTTCTGGGAGGCAACCCATGCATAGGACTTTTGAATCTGGTAACATCTTTCCCTAATCGTATTATTTTTTTTCATAGTCTTCAGAACATTGAGGACAATGTTCGGTTTAAGTTTGGGGATAGGGGATTGAATTTTAGTCCTTATTTCAAAAATTCAAAAGGGTTTAAAATTTTTCAAAATTTTTATTTTTGGATTGAAAAAGGGAGTCTAGTTGTTTTTGCTTGTTAATAGTTATAGAGTCTGGTTGGTCGTGCTATGCTTTTGCTAAAGGTTTTTCCATGAATTTCGAGTCTTGAAGTTGTCTGTGCACTAGCCATGTGAGTGTTAGATAGGTGACGAGTAGACTTTTCTGAGAGAACTTAATCGAACACTAGTGGAGACTTAACCTATTTGAGATTCTGAGCCTTTTCTTTTGTTTTGAGTGATCTCTTCTGTATTAACTCCGAGTAGAGTGAAGAGCTACTCAACCTCGCAACATTCATTAGAGCTCAGTTGATCTCTTGAGTTCAAATTTTACAACCACTAGGGATGTCATCAGGAAGTAAACCTTTCTCTTGTAGCTGGAAACTTGAAAACAGTGTCAACTAGAGGAAGATAGGAACTTCATCATTCAGAACCCTGAGAATAAGGCATGAAGCAAAGTGAAAAGAATTTTACCCAAGGAAAGAGTAGTACCAAGAAAGCGGTTTTTGTATTATGAGTCCTATGAAAAAAAAAAAAAAAAAAAAGTAAAGAAAAAAAATATATATTTCTTTAGTTTAAGTGTTTATTTTTTGAAGAAATTCTTGAAGATTTGAAGACGTCGAGTTCTCAGGAGTTCTAATCACATCATCAATATAGTCTATTGACTTCTAGGAAGCACTGTTAGATAGTTGATCAGGTGAGAAGAGTTGGTCAGCTTCCCCATCCCGTATTAGTGGTTGTTTCCTTCCTATGAGATCAGTCGTTCACCAAACTTTTAGTTCATATATTCCATGTGTTGAGTTTTCCTTCATATTCATACTCGCACATTGAGTGAACCATTTCTGAGTGATTTGAATTTTTGAGTGTATGACCGTGAGGCAGTAGTCGAGGCGAAATGTATCGAGACGGTAATCGAGGTCTTGTCTTTTCAAAACCGAAATGATACTCATATTGGCTGGTCATGTGCACTTCGAGTCTTGATTACTAGTGAAGGGATTTTTGGCGTCTGTATGGTTTGGTCAACTTGGATTTCATTTCTATTAACTTTCGAAAGTCTACCGGATAAACAGTTTTAGTCCACATCATATTTAGACCCTTCTGCATTTTTAAGATTTTGGAATTTTGTGGGTATATTCACTGCAAACCCTCACGAGACAAAACTCGTCCTCTTGGGTAACCTAGAGGTTTAACGGCTTGTTGCACGTGCTAAGTGCAATCGTGATTCCATACGAAAGTGGTGAATTGGGTGTGGTTTTATTTTTCTGTTTTGCTCGAGGACTAGCAAAATCTAAGTTTGGGGATGTTTGATGAGACATGAAAATGTCTCATCTGAATCTCTTAACTCGGGCTAGTTAGTCCAATTCGAGCAGTTACTCTCATGAATTACTTGTTTCTCTTGTCAGGTGTCTTCTATTGAATTGAGCGCGAAAAACGGTTAAAATCGGGAGATTTGACACATTAGGGGCATTTTGGTCATTTAGTGGTGATGGTGCTCTAGTAGTTTGGTATATTTTTGATACTCGGATGAAAGTGTAGTCCAAGACGAGCTCGTGGGAGAAAACGGAGGTCAAATCGGAGTCCGGTCGAGTAAAATAGACTAAGTCAAAGTTTGGGTCAAAGCTAGTTGACTAAAGTGAAGCAAATACCGTCTAGAGACACGTGGCGCGCAAGGAGGAAATAAATCTCACGACTGAAAAGCTGGACGGGATATGTTCGGGCAAAGTGGAAGTATACTGGGGTTAACTGGATCCCAAGATTTGGTGTAACCAAGAGCAAGAGCCTTCCGTGCACCCGTTCTGATCCATGGGCCAGCTTCGCTTAGTCGACACGTGGCTTCATCTGGAGCGTCTCTTTTATCGTCCCAGCTGCTCCGAGACTCACCATATCTCTTCCTATGTGACATGTGACAGCCACGAATTGGCGACAGTACGCACTTTCTGATTGGGTGAACTTTTCCAATCTATCCTCCTCATTTCCTTTCTCATTCGAAATCCTTATTTCCTTAGTATCAGTAGAGAGAGAAAGGTTGAGAGGGAAAGAAATTTTAATAGGAAACAAGATGGAAAAGATGGAAGGCAGGATTGAATGAAGAAGGTTTCGGCTGGAATATTTTTGAGAGAGAAAAAGAAAACCGAGACAGAAAAAGGAAAGAGAGAAGAGATCTTCGGTTGGAGAAGGAAGGTTAATTTTCTTCTATATAGAGAGAGAGAGAGAGTGAGACGAGTGAAGAAAAGCGGGGGACGGAAAAAGAAAGGGAAAAAAAGAGTTAGAGAGAGAGAGAAGAGGAGCTCGGCCATTAAAGACCAGAAACCGAGCTAGAGAGAGAGAGAAATTTGCAGTTTTCTGTTTCTTTTCTTTTCTTCTTCTTCTTCTTCTTCTTCTAATTCCTCTCTTAGTGAGAAAGAGAGAGTTAGATTAAGAGAGTTGAGAGAGAGAGTTAGATTAAGAGAGTTGAGAGAGAGAGTTAGATTAAGAGAGTTGAGAGAGAGAGATATTGTAGAGAGAGAAAGATTGAATCAAAGTTTATACACTCCATTATCATCTTCTTCTTCTTCTTTCTTTATCATGACTCGGTTATAATTATTAGAGAGAGTTTCTGTATTCATTAGAGGGAGAAAGAGAGAAGTTTGGAAAGAGAAATAAAGAGAAAACAGAGAAGGAGAAGAAAAACCAGGGAAGGAAAATTATTTTCTCACCTGGAAATCGTTTCCGGGAAGACGAGAAAATAATTTTCCCTAAGGTTCTGTTTGGCTGCGTAGAAGGAAAAAAAGGCAAAAAAAGGTGTTTTCTTCTCCAATTCTTTTCCTTTCTTTTTATGTTATTCTTTTCCTTCTTTTTAATCATTATTATGCTCTCATCCATCATGAGTAACTAACTTTCCCGATCTAGGGTTAAGGTTAAGCTTTAATTTTATGTGATTTTCTGACTTAATCTCTTTTAAGTACTTAAATACTTTGATTTCTTCGCGTATCTTTTACGATAACCCCTTTCATTAGTTATACTTATGTTTGATGGTTCATATTTAGGCTTTAGGTCTTTAATGTATCATGCTTACGTTTGATATCTAATAGTTAGAGTACCAGTGATTTTATGTACCGAAATTGAAAGTTTTAAAGTAAGTGTCCTGAAAAGTAAAGATCATCCGAGGTTGGTTATTCTTCCTTGAGTTATAAAAGAAGAAGATCCAAATTGCATAAGTCAGATGTCATATTTGCTAAAGTGAATCCTGAAACCCTAGATTATCCCTTCTCATAGGTTCCCTTTATCTGAATATCAACTTTAGTATTATTTAATTTTTAATTGCTATTTATCTTTTTATTATTTGAAAAAAAATATTACCAATCAAACCACTATTTTGAAGACATAATAGTTTTAAGATTAGAATAGAAATTTGACCTAGTCTCTGAGGAACGAACCGGTCTTACCGGAATTTTACAACTTGACACCCGTGCACTTGCGGGTGTAGACCTATTTAGGAAACTTTTTAGGCACATCACTATTAACTCAAAAATTATTTTTTTTTGTTGAAAGAAATAAGGTTAGCAATACAACTGAAATCATGACACTGGAATTAACAAAGATAAATTCAATTTCTCTACCATGACAATCAACAACTTATTCTATGTCTAAAAATAAATAAAACCATAAAAACTTGAATTATAAAGATAAAGTAAATAATTACATGAAAAATAAAGTATGAAGTCAATATTTTTTGTCTGGGGATGACTTTTTCTGATGCAGGGGCACCCGGCGTGGACACTTTCGTCGTAGGCCTATTAGCCACACAGGCCGTTCGGCCATGATGAGTAGATTTAGGAAAGTCCCAATTTTAGTATGAATCATATAGAATCTAGGTTTAGGAAATTATATTGTTTTAGTGTTTCCAATAATTGGAATAGTCTAAGTTTGAGTTTATCTATTTAGGAAGTAGCAATATTTTAGTCTTTCAATTATTTAGGAAAGTCCAGTTTGAGTCTATCTAGGAAAGTATGATATCCTATAAAAGGAGGTCTAGTAGTCTGTCTTTTATTTTCATGTCGAAGAGAAACCCAAATCAAGTTTAATAAAGTATTTAGTTATTTAGAGTTATTCAGTCTTTATTTACCGTTCTTTATTGTTCTTCAATTGCTTTTATCTTCCTCTTTTAATTCCGCTGCGTTCTACATCAAGTGGTATTCAGAGCCATATATTTTTTTTAATCACTCACAATGGTTAACACTACTACTGCCGCTACACCGGCAAAGGAGAAAACTCCAACTTTTTCATCCGAATGGGACAACATTAAAGAACGATTGTCTTCGGTAAAGAAGTTAGAAGAAGGATTCAGTGACTACAAAAAGAAACACGCAGAAAAATTCGACCGTATCGATCAACGTTTCGATCAAATCACCGATTCCATCAACAACCTATCAAAGCAAATCGAAGGTATGTGTAACAAACAAACACCTTCTTCCACCACCGTAACCAATCATCAATCTTCACCACTACCGCCTACACCAACCATCACCAACACCACGAACCTTACCCGATTACCACTTCTCGGGTTTTCTACCGAAACCTTACACCTCTCTTCGGTCAAACCATTATTAACCCTTGCCCGATTATCACATCTCCCTTCATCACGACCTACCCTACAAACACACCTTTACAACCAATAACGTACCCTTCCTACACCAACACCACCTTCTTTCTCCTTCACCGATTTGGTTCTTCCAACCATCGACATTGAACGACAACAACCCGACCCGTATTACCTCGAAGACCGAATCCATCACTCGACCACTCCAGAACACCACAACCCCACCAACAACCACTCCAGAACACCACAACCCCACCAACAACCACTCCAGAACACCACAACCCCACCAACAACCACTCCAGAACACCACAACCCCACCAACAACCACAACGTTCCCTTGAACCGAAACGGTCCAAACCAACACAAATCCCAACACATCGGTCCCTCGAAACATACCCAAACCTACATTGACCCTCGAACCCAATACACACCCACCTCATTCAACCCAACCGAGAACCAACCACCTTACCAGCCCAATGCCACCTACCATAACCAACAAACCGAAAACAGCTCATTTTCTCATACCCGTGACACCACTCCACTGACTACCCACCACTACCGTCCACGAGAAAACCTACACCCAGTCAGTAACCATGAAACCGAAACCACCCCTACCTATCATCGCCAAACCGAACACAACCCAATCCCACATCCCCGTGATACATACCAACCCATCACCCAAACACACAACCGAGAAACCAGCCTCTCCCATAACCATACCCGAGAAACAAACCCACCGTATAACCGAACCAACACTCAACCAGGATGAACACCCATTGGACACCACAACCCACAAATCGAACTCGAATGGAAGTACAGTCATATGATGGTTCGATCAATATAGAGGATTTCTTGGATTACGTCTCGCGACTCGAGATTTTCTTTGATGTTGTGCAAGTGGAAGGTCCTGAACAAGTACGTTATGTAACTGGTTACTTATCTAAAACTACTCTTACTTGGTGGAAACAGGAATCCGAACGAAGACGCTTATTACAACTCCCACCTATTTCTTCTTGGTTGGAACACAAACCATTAATGTTATCAAGATTCCTCCCTCCGGACTACGAAAATCAATTATGTGCCGAATATCTTCGTTGTCGTCAAGGAAGACGTTCGGTAAAAGAGTATGCTTCAGAATTTCACCGTCTTAGTACAAGGCTTAATCTCCCCGACTCAGAATCAATGAAATTGGAAAAATTCAAAGATGGTCTTCGAAACGACATTAAGGATTTGGTCAATTTGAGGTCCTTTTCCTCCGTTTTCGAATGTATCAGTCTAGCTAGATCATTCGAATCGGATTCTCGCTCCATTTTTCGAGGACACACACTCGAAGTCAGTCAATTAGGACATTACCGAACGAGACGGATCAATCCAAACAACCGGAGGATGGTTCTAAATCTGTGGCAGATACCTCTATAAGAAACCACCACCGGTTAAGTGTTATCGTTGTTTTGAAACAGGACACTATTCTAATGCGTGCCCCTCTCGCGGTAAAGCAAATATTGTGGAAAAGAAATCAGATTCCGATTCTGATGAGGAACAAGTCGAACATATTAGCCTTACTCCTGACAACGGTGATCGAGTTTTGTTAATTACTCGGAAAATTCTTTTTAGACCTTTTGAGAAGGAAGTTTCACAACGAAAGAATTTGTTCGTTACACGGGGAACGGTAATGGATAATGTGTGTACTATTGTTATTGACAATGGATGTGTAGAGAATCTAATTTCTACCAAACTTGTCAATTTCTTGGGAATTCCAACGGTACCTAAACCTCACCCTTATAAAACCGCATGGATCCAATCCGTTCTAGTAGGGGTGAGCAACGGTCGGCCAAACCGACCAGACCGAACTCGGCTGAACCAGACCGAATGGTTTTTAGGCCGAACCGAATAGTATTCGGCTCGACTCGGCTGAAAAACCGATCAATCGATCAAATTTTAGTTTGGCTTCGGCTTGGAATTTTGAAAACCGCCAAAACCGAACCGACCAAACTACATATATTTATTATACATATATATATATATATATATATATTGTATAAATTAATACTAAAATTAAGTATTCAAAAGTTGAAACTAAATAGTAAATAGGGATTGGAAATTAAGAAAGGAGTATTCTACGGATTAAAACCTTTAATAGAATAAAGAGCTCATTTGAATTATAAGTTTCTATTTGTTTTGTCCTTAAGTGAAAAGGTTAAAATCTAACCTAATTTAATATAGTTTGCAACTATTCTTCTTGTCGCCTCTTGTAAAGTGTGAAGTCTTAACATCAAAGCTCCCAATCTCCCAATCTCCCAATCTCCCATCAAACTAATACACCACTATTCAAGTTTTATATACTTGTCTGACCTTTGTGTATGGAATTTATCTTTTTAAGTTATTTATGTGTCTATGACGGTTACAAGACAATTGAACTTAAATATATAGTTGTTGAAAGATTTTAGTTATTTTGTGCCTAATATGTTATCTCATTACGTTTTGATTGGAATTACATTGTTAAACATTATCATTTCAATAATTTCATTTTTCTCACGTTTTATTTGGTTTATTGTGTTCGGTCGGACCGACCAACCGAAGCCAATCAAACCAAACCGAGCCGGGTCGAACGAAGTCGGCTGGCAATTTGATCGGCTCGGCCTCGGCCGGTGATCTAGCCAAACCGCCATTGATTGGTTCGGCTTCGGTCGGACTCTAAATGATCGGCAACCGACCGCTGCTCACCCCTACGTTCTACAACACGGGTTGATCGAATGTGTACGATCACTCTTTCTATTGGTTCTTCCTACTTGTCTGCAGTTACTTGTGATGTTACAAATATGGATTTATGCCACATCATCTTAAGTCGACCATGGCAATCGGATGTGGATGCTACTTACCGTGGACGTTTGAATGTTTACGAGTTTCCGTGGAACAAGAAACTTGTGACGTTATTACCTATTGACGAGGGTTCGGAAGAATTAAATTCCCTTCAGAAACGGTTCGGGACGAACCTCGTGGGAGAAGGGGAAGCTGATGCAGGGGCACTCGGCGTGGACACTTTTGCCGTAGGCCTATCGGCCACATAGGCCGTTCGGCCATGATGAGTAGATTTAGGAAAGTCCCAATTTTAGTATGATTCATATAGAATCTAGGTTTAGGAAATTATATTGTTTTAGTGTTTCCAATAATTGGAATAGTCTAAGTTTGAGTTTATCTATTTAGGAAGTTGCAATATTTTAGTCTTTCAATTATTTAGGAAAGTCTAGTTTGAGTCTATCTAGGAAAGTATGATATCCTATAAAAGGAGGTCTAGTCTGTCTTTTATTTTCATGTCGAAGAGAAACCCAAATCAAGTCTAATAAAGTATTTAATTATTTAGAGTTATTCAGTCTTTATTTAGCGTTCTTTATTGTTCTTCAATTGCTTGTATCTTCCTCTTTTAATTCCGCTGCGTTCTACATCATTTTCCCACACTAATTAGATTTTTAAAACTTGAAAAAAATATCCATAATCGAAATTAATGGACCATAAAAGTTAGTGAGGATTATAAAAGGTCATCAAAATGTGAGGAACGATAAGTTCCTCAAACCAAAAATAGTTGAATTAAAAAACAATTAATATTTATTTGTCTACAGTGAACATCTATATAGTAAAACAGAAGGGAAAACGATGACTGGGATAAACATCTTTATTAATAAAGGATATTGTCTAGAAGCCCTTCTCAAAATTTAAAATATAGTCCTTCGTAGAAATAAAGTTACCTATTCAAAAAACAATAATCCTTTCCTTCTTAGAAATAAAATAACTAATTTAAGAAAAAAAGAAACAAAATAAATTTCAAGGGTTAAAAAAAGAAATTAAAATCTCTCCCTCTCAATAAAATAATAACTAGTTTAAGAGAAAAGAAACAAAAAAATAATAACTAATAAAAATCTCTCTCTCAATAAAATATAACAATAAATTTCGTAACATTTGATTGATACAAGTGTCCGTGCCCTAGGTCACGGGATACACCCTAGTAATTCTAAGATCCAAAGTAGATACTGAGGCCATCATAAAGATCATGGAAAACTACCTTTAATAGTTCATAAATGGAAAAAATAATTACTACCAAATAATTTAGTAAAATCGAATGGAATTATAAAAACAACCTCATGACAAAAAAATTAAAATTTAAAATCTAAAATTATAAAAACAACCTATTACGATAGAGATAAAAAATAAGTTTTTGATAAGAGAAAGTGTATGATGTTATAAATTGTCGGTCTATTTTTTCCCTTGTGTATAGATATTTGCATGCAACTTAATAGAATTAAAGGAAGAGAAAGAGATAGAGGTATTTAGATATACTAAAACAAAAGAGATGAACTTAAACAAAATTTTATTTGAAGTATTCTATTCAAATTTTTTTCATATCACAACATTATACATATTTATAGGGTGGATGGAATTGTAGAATCGTGACACATAATCCCATGTGTTGTCACTTGCATGATGTGGTGTCACTTGCATGATGTGTTGTCACTGCCAAGATGACACTTTGCATATGAAGCTCCCATGTAATGACACCACATATAGGTGGTTATATGAAAATGGTGTACATCCATAGTATTTGTTTGGTAAGAGAAAGGTAATCTTAAAAGCACCCAAGACATATGCTTATACCAATAATTTTATGGGCATCCACATCCCTTATAAGACTCCCCTTGGATGACCATCATTCGAAGTAATTGTCTCATTAAAAACTTTGTCAGAAAAACCCAGTGAGACAAAATCTGATGAAGGAAAAAGTGTACAAAGGATAGATCGAGTGACGACAGATACGCAAAATATTACCTCGTTAAAACCTTTCCAGAAAAACCCATTGGGATAAAAATCGGACGAAGAAAAAGAGTACAAAGCATACATAGTGATACATGAGCCTGCACATGTTAATAAACTCCCCTTGATGAATATCATATCTTGGACCTATGTAGTCTTACATCATCAAATTATTCATGTGCCGCGTTCCGATGCCTTCTACTAGTTTTCTGAACGTTGTAGTAGGCAAAGACTTGGTAAACAAGTCAGCATATTTCTCACATGATTGTATCTTCTAGATATCAATCTCATTATTCTTCTAGAGATGATGTGAGTAAAACAACTTAGGGGATATGTGCTTAGTCCTATCTCCTTTGATGTATCCTCCTCTGATCTGAGCGATGCAAGCCGAATTATCTCCGTGAATGACTGTGGGAGATTTTGTGATTGAATCAAGACCACTTGAGCTTCTAATATGTTCAATATGGATCTAAGCCATACACATTCTCTTGTTGCTTCATGGAGAGCAATAATTTCTGCATGGTTAGATGAGGTAGCGGACATACTTTGTTTACTAGATCACCATGAGAAAGTTGTACCTCCGGTTGTGATTACATAGCTTGTCTGTGAAATCTCTTTATGCGGATCAGAAATATAACCGGCATCTGTGTATCCCTTTACTTGAGAATTACTAGATAAGTTCTTTGAATAAAATAATCCCATGTCAGTTGTTCCGCTTAGATATCTCAGAATTTGCTTTACTCCGACCAAATGCCTCTTAGTTGGTGCAGAGCTATATCTAGCTAATAGATTTACTGCAAAAGCAATGCCCAGTTTAGTGCATTGAGCTAAGTATGATAATGCACCAATAGCACTCAAATATGAAACTTCTGGACCAAGGAGTATTTCATCTTCTTATTTAGGTTGGAATGGATCTTTCAGAGCATCGAGTTACCTAACAACCATGGGGGTACTAAGCGGATAAGAATTCTCCATGTTAAATCGCTTCAAGACTTTGTAACTGTATAATGTTTGATGTACAAGTATGCCACTTGTGCTTCTCTCAATTTGTAAGCTAAGACAAAATTTTGTTTTCCCGAGATCTTTCATCTCGAATTCTTTCTTCAAATATTCTGCTGCTTTAGAGAGCTCTCTTGGAGTTCCTATAAGGTCGATATCATCAACATATACTGCAAGAATAGCAAATCCAACATTTTTTTTCTTGATAAATAAACATGGGCAAATGAGATCATTTGCATAACCTTCTTTGATCAGATATTCACTAAGACGATTGTACCACATTCGTGCAGCTTGTTTCAATCCGTATGAAGCTCGATTAAGCTTTAGTGAATACATGGTACGTGAGTTGCCTTTAGGCAATTTAAATCCTTCAGGGACTTTCATATAGATGTCAGTATCAAATTTTCCGATAGATACGCAGTGACCACGTCTATTAAATTCATCTTGAGTTCTTCTAGTTACGCTAAATTGATTAAATATCGAAAGGTTATCCCGTCCATAACTGGTGAGTATGTTTCTTCATAATCGATCCCCTGTCTCTGCAAGAAACCTTGTGCCACAAGTCTCGCCTTATAGCGGACAACTTCATTGTTCTCATTTCGTTTTTTAAGGAATACCCATTTGAAACCTACAGGGTTTATATTTATGGGTGTGAGGACTACACGTCCAAAAACATTACGTTTTGACAGAGAATTTAGTTATGCCTGGATTGCTTCTTTCCATTTTACCCAATCAATCCTTTTCCGGCATTCCTTAATAGAATGTGGTTCATAATTATCATTTTCAGTGATAACATCAGTGGCTACCGAAAGCACAATATATTATTGATGATCTTCAGGAGCTTCTGCCTCTTCTGGGGGCTTCACCCACTTCTAGGGGCGTACTAGCTAAAGGTGTAGCTTGTTGAGTTGTTGTCTCTTCTGGAATATTACTTGCTTGTTGTTGGTTTTTCCTCTTCCGAGGAACTATATCTTTAGAATCGATTGGTTGTCCACGCTTCAAACGTGTTCTAGACGATTCATTTGCTGCAATATTTTATAATGTCCTCCAGGGACATCCATCCTTGCTGGAACATTTGCAGCAGGTATATGTGATTTTGTCACTCTTTCTGCGTCATTAAATGCATCATGCATTTTATTAGCAATCTCTTGTAGATGTATTATCCTTTGTACTTCAACTTCAGATTGATTAGTACGAGGATCAAAGTGAGACAAATTTGGAGTAAATAAAGAAAGTTCACTTTTCGTAATATTTGGTTCAGGAAAATTTACTCCCCCTAATGGCGGGAAAATTGTCTCATCATAGTGACAATCGACGAAGCGTGCAGTGAAAGTCTCACCCGTCAGGGGTTCGAGGTATCGAATAAGAGATGGTGTATCAAAACCAATATATATTCCTAGTCGGCGATGAGTCCCAAACTTTGTGCGTTGTGGGGCTGTAATAGGAACATATATAACACATCCAAAAATACGCAAATGAGATATGTTGGGCTGCTGACCATGAACATATTGCGAAGGTGAAAATTGATTATTTAAAGTAGGACGTAACCTTATCAAGGCTGCAGCATAGAGGACTGCAGGTCCCCATGCAGTAACAGGTAGTTTAGTGATGGGCCTAAAAAGTTTCCTAAATAGGTCTACACCCGCAAGTGCACGGGTGTCAAGTTGTAATAATTTCCGGTAAGACCGGTTCGTTCCTCAGAGACTAAGTGAAATCTATTCTAAAACTAGGAAGTAATAAGATTTTTCAAATGTTTTGATTTTGGTTTTAAAATAAAATATATAAAATATTAAAACAAATAAAAAGATGAACTCAAATGGGGGGATGATCTATGGGTCCAGAATCTATCCACGGAACAACTCTAAAGGTGAACTAATGAGTCAACGAGTTACTTTTATTACACGGGCTTTAAAACATGAATGGTCTAAAGTCCGGAAGATATCTTCCTTAAAACGATAAAAACTAAAGATACATGCATCATTCCCTATATACTAATTACTCGATTATCATGCATCAACTAAGAAGTATAATCCATCAAAGCATTTTTATTCTAAGCATGGAATATCAACTTAAGAAAGATGAATAATGAAGGAACTAATCAATAATCAAGAATAACGCAAGTTAGACATGAACGACCAAAGGATTACTTGACTCGAATTTAATCACACCTAAAAAGTAAATAACAACATGGATTTCATCAAACACCATAGATAAAGAGATTTAGCTAATCAAACTCATCAGAAAGAATCTCATTATAAAAATTAAGAGCAAAAGATAAGTAAGGTAGATATCACCCAATGTTAAGCTTCCATGATTATGAGGAATGAGATGGATAGTTGATGATGAGATTCTCTCTCACAAAGAAATATCAATAGTACAAATATCCTCCCTCTTCTCTATGTTCACTCTCTTCACTCTCTTTTCTCTCTCACAAAGAAAAGAAAAAGATGAAGAAAATGGAAAATAAAAATAACATATGATGAATTATCTCTTGTAGTGATCTCTGTAAATTCAATGAATCAACTCTTTCTCTCTTTACAATCCTCTCTCAATACATTAACCTCTCCCTCTTCCTCTCTCTCTCTCTGTAATTTCTCTCTCTCTCACAAAGAATGAAATACAAAAAAAACAGAAAAGAAGTAGATGATGATAATGGTGTTCTGGTTTTCTGTTCAAGCATAGATACTCTCTCTCTAATGTTTCTATTCTAGTTGAGCTCTTGAGAGGTTTTGACCCCCAAATCCGAGATACTTTGCTCCTCTGTTATTCCTCCTCTATATAGCCGATGAGATCAATCTCCATCCCTCTCTCTCTCTACAAATCTTCAATTCTTTCTAACTTTAGAAATAATCTTCATTGATCTCCTTCGGTTAGGAAACACAACTTTCTCTTTAGAAAATATCAATGAATATAAGAGACAGTCCAGCCTTCCTTCTCTGCTTCAAACTTTCTCTCTTAGCCGTATCCTTAACAGAAGAGAAGAAATCCCATATATCCATCGATTCCAATGTTTCACTTTCAATCTTTGTCGGTTATAATTATTTCTTTCTCTCTTTACTGTCTTTCCTAATCTTCTTTGATCACTTCTCAAGAATAACCAGCTCACCTCTTTCCTTGTTAACCTTCCATTCTTTCCCATCTCTCTATATACCTTCTCTGTTTCCATGTTGAGAGAATGAAAATCTCTTTAAAGAAAGGAAGAAATATCTCCAAAAGAAGACTAGAGAGAGACAAGGAATGGTTACCCAAAAATATGGGCACAAATGATTCACTCACGGGTGTATTTCTTTGGCTGTCAATAGGCATGATTCCATGCATCACATAACACTTTAAGAGCATATAACCTGTTCCAGGATGTAGCCATGTGCACTGGATAACTTCCAACCATTCGATGTATTAGCTGCTCTCAGGTACACGGTAATAACATGGGCGCCGATACGCGGAAGCAGGTTCAAATAAATATCCCGAATGCAGTCCCGATGAGCCCCACAGTATACCGAATAATGCATCTTACCATTTCGGATGCGTGCCATGTGTCTTTGAAAGCACTAAGTTGACTTGGATTATAACCTAATCTTTGACTTAATTTATCTTTCTCGTCCAGACTCCGATTCTAGTTTCGCTTTCGCCGATAGATTCGTATTGGACTCTACTTTCACATGAGCACTAATATTGACCAGAATACCCTTGTCATTAAAATGACCAAAATGCCCCTCAAGTATGTCTTTATCATGATGTTTCCGCATCGAACTCCGTAAATGAGACCTGAGAAAGAAAATCAAACAAATAATCAGAGTAACCGCTCGAACTAGACTAACCAACCCGAGTTAAGAGGTTCAAATGAGACTGTTTCATGTCTCATCATTTAGTCCTCATCAACATTGGTCTTGCAATCAATTGGATATGCTTAATGAATGAGTCACTAGACCATTCTGAGTATGAACATGAGCTACAAGATGTTCAACATTAATTCTAACTGAGAGACAATATGAATCAAAAGTACTTGATGTAAATTCTCCTGCACCATCTAGAGGAATCGACTTAGTCGGATAATCAGGAAAGTGAGCTCGTAAACGAATTATCGTAGCTAATAACTTTGCAAACGCCTGATTCCGCGTCGAGGGCAGATTTACATGAGACCATCTAGTTGATGCATCTATTAATACCATAAAATATTTAAATGGTCCACACTGCGGGTGTATAGGGCCACATATATCACCTTGAATCATTTCCAAAAACTTGGGAGATTCCATATGCATAACCAATGAACAACCGATGCAAGTAAAATCTTTGTCTATCAGAAGCTTCTGGTTCTGTAGAGGGTGTCACTGAGAGTTTTGTATTATTCTACTCATCATGGTAGAGCATGGGTGTCCTAGTTGATCATGCCAAATCTTATAAGTAATTGGATCGTGCAACTTCTGGTTGACAACGACATATGATTCGTCTGTTTTAATCTGTGTGATATATAACCCAGAAGAAAGAGCTTATAGTCTTTCTAGAACACGCTTTTGGCATAATATACTTGAGGTGATATATAAATATTCTTTATTATTCTCATACCCAGTTTCGACGTGATACCCATTCAGACGAATGTCTTTGAAACTCAATAGACTCTTCAGGGATATGGTCGAGTACAAACCATCGTTGATAATTAGTTTCGTACGACGGGGCAATATTATAGTTGCTCTTCCAGAGCCCTCTACAATGCTTGATGAGCAAGCGATAGTAATCGCATTTGCCTTGCATAATTTTAAGGTCGAGAAATATTTTGTATTTCGAAGTATCGAATTTGTGGTCCCACTATCTGCTAGACAGGTATCTTCATCACCTTTAGGTATGTTTCTTCTAGAATCCATACCTTTCATAAATAATATAATATAAGATTCAAGCCACAACTATTTATAACAAAAACAAAATTAGTACAAGTATATATAATATATTATCTAATATCTTACAGACAAAAGTTATTTGACATTATAATCTAGCAGTATAATACTTAGAAAAGCTAATACACTAAACAGTAATATTAAACATATCAGCAGTTTGATTTTCTCCTTCAGGGAGATAATCTCCAACATACAATGGTGGATCAAGCTCCATGTGATTCATCTCTGTTGCAGCTTCAGATTTCAGAGATGCTTGATATAGGTCAACCAAGTGTTTCGTCGTACGAAAGGTACGGGACCAGTGACCTTCCATACCGTAACGGTGACAAGCTTCTTCACGAGCTTTGGGAGGGGTATTATTTTTACCCTTAACCTGATCATGCTTTCTTGCTGCATATTTCTTTGAATTTTCTCCTTTTTTCCACTTCCGGTGGTAAGGGGTTTGCATGTTTCTCTTCCATCTGTTCGTGCGGGATCCACGTTGGTGGTTTTTTCCAGAACCACGTTTCCCTTTGTAATTTTGTTTCCTGCCATGATCATTTGACAATATCACATGTGCTTTAGGCACAGGTGCAGACCCAGTGGGTCGAGATTCATGGTTATGTAATAACAACTGGTTATTCTGTTCATTGACCAAAAGACAGGCAATAATTGGGAGAATTTAGAGAAACTTCGTTCTCGGTATTGTGACTGCAGGACAACATCCGAGCCATGGAACGTACTCAAAGTTTTATCGATCATATGCTCATTAGTGATGATATCTCCTCCCACTTTCAATCGTGAAATAATTTTACAAAGACTGGAATAATAAGCAGAAATAGAAGAAAATCTTGTATTCAGAGATTTATAAAATCATTTCGAGCTTTCGGAAGGATGACCATCTTCAGGTGGTCATATCTATCTTTTAAGATATTCTATAAGGCCAAGGGATCTTCCACATACAAATACTCTGACTTCAGGTCATTATGTATGTGACGTCTCAAAAAACATAAAGCATGACCCCGTAACATTTCATCTGCATTATTCCCTTCAACAATAGTGTTCAGGAGTTTTTTGTAATTTAGAGTCAGTCTAGCTTCGACTGTCCATTCCATGTAATTCTTACCTGTTATATCTAGTGCTGCAAATTCAAGTCTAACAAGGTTAGACATTATGAATATGAATGAAAATATTATACCTTTCACCAAGCGGAGTACTGGCTTATTTCCTTCGTTCTTTCACCGTGTTGGTGTCGCCAAATAGACAAAGTAACGACTTCTCTCAGCTGGCTAGAGACTCGTGTTGATAATGTGTTATAAATTGTCGGCCTATTTTCCTCCCTGTGTAGAAATTTATGAGATAGTGGATGATGGAAAATTCAGAATGAGGGATAAAGGACCAAGAGTTAGCCACGAGAAAATAATATCATGAGCTCAATTTTTTTATTTGGACAAATACGCGAGTCAAATAGGTAGATGGTCACAAAGTGAGGACTGAATACAACGTGATCTTCAAATAAAATGTACCTAGAGTTCTCAATTTGGAGATATCTGGATGGTGTGGGACAGTGTTTAATTGGTGAGAAAATTGTCCTTATAGTACATTCACGTTTGTCAAATACTAACGAATGTCTACTCCAGATATATACGAAATTCGCGGTTTCTATTTTCGAGTTAACTCTCTATCTTTTCTCTCTGGAGTGACTTTAACATTTTCGATATACAATTAATTTTTACTCAGGCCTAGAGTAGGTCTAATTTTAATGTATCTTATCATTTATCAACATTTATTTGTCATAAATGTATCAATACTTATGTAAGTAATGATATTGAATAAAAGTTATTATGTCATTTTGATTGTATCTATTTGATTTAGTAATGTGGGATCTTTAACGTAGTTTTTGAATTTCGAGGTACAACGACTAAACATGTTGAACGGCAAGATAAAGAAATTAAATTTAGTCAAAATGGTGATATATGTACTATATATGTCATAGAGATCTGTCTTTCTTAAAATAAGAGAACATTTGCGACTATTTCATGAAAAATAACAAGCTCACACAGATTGTTATAAATAGGCCTTAAATGTTCTTTCAAGCCATAGATTTTTTATTTAGCTTTATTCCCTTTGTCTATAGATTATGTTTGTTCATGTAGTTGCTTAAGTTAGGATGAATCCTACTTTGTTACAAATGTTAATGTATCGAGAACCAATCACAATTGAACCTTCAAGAAATGTACTATGGAGTCATGACTGATTTACATATGACCTTTATTCTTTCTGTCGGGTAAGATGAAATCGAATCCGTGACCTTAACTTGAACATCGTTAAGGTCAGAATTCAGTTCCATCTAACCTCTCAAGAAGATATTTTGTAGAGTTTTGGATCTCTACATTTATCTCTATTGGATCTATAGTGTTTTTCCCTTTTGATAAAGTAAGATTCCTTAATTTACCATTTGAAATGTTATGGTCAGGATTCAGTTACATCTAACTTAAAAAAAGATATATATATATATGCTTTGGAGCGATAGATTTTTGTGTGTTTGCCTTGTGAAGATGCAATTTTTTGTCATTTTTGTTGGGTAATATGGAATCGAATCTATGACCTTAACTTTAAAGTTTACGTCAAGGTCAAGATTCGATTCCATCTAACCCCTCAAAAAGATCTCCTTCGGAACTTCAGATTTCTCTTTGAGCGTTGGATGGTGGGCGTCATTTGAAATTCTTGTTCATTAACTATGTTGAAAGTTCTGTTCATAAGTTAAAGGTTCACTATCTTGAGATTAACCCTCATTTTATCTAACTCCTCAAAATACATGCTTCGAGGCTATTCAATCAGATCATCTCATGGAGGTGTGATGTAGAATCTCTAGATGACAGTTGAGTTCATGGTTGTCTGTACAGCTTTGTATTTCAAGTAACAACATAAGTTTGAATTCTAACATGTGTCATAAATGTAGAAATCAATAAGTAATGATATTAAGTAAAAATTATTTCCTTTGTTTAATAGAATCTACTTTTTTTTAATATTTATTTTCAATAGTTTCTACTAATTTAGTAATTTAAAATCTTCAACGTTGTGTTGTGGATTTTAAGGTACAACAACTTTACATGTTGAACGCCAAGATTAGAAAAGTAAATTTAAAGTTGTGGATCTCTACAAGTATCTCTTTTGGATCTATAGTATTTTTTTCCTTTTTAACGGATAAGTTGTAATCGTACTTGTGACCTTAATTATACCATCTGAAATGTTAAAGTATGTATTTAGTTAAATCTAACTCCATAGAAGGTATATGCTTTAAAGCTATGAGGTTTTCCGAGCTTGCCTTGTGCAGAGCTACAACGTTTTATCCTTTTTGTTGTTAATATGCAATCGAAATCTGTGACCTTACTTTCTTAACTAAAGGGTTAAAGTCAAGATTTGGTTCCATCTAACTCCTAAAAAAGATCTCCTTTGGAGCTTCAGATCTCTCTTTGCCTAAAAGCTACTTTTCGAGAGATCTGGACCTATTTCGGAATAATATAGGCTGAAGAATTTGAAGCTAAACTAGATCTTCTTCGTCGACAACTTCAAAACTCAAAGAGAGGATCTGCATCAGTAAGTGAGTATCTTCGAAAATTCAAATCTATTTCTGATTCTTTAACTGTTATTAGATATAAATTCTCAGATAGAGAGCTGATTCCAATTACACTTTCTGGTCTAGGAAAAGAGTTCAATCATTTTGTTATTACAATTAACAATCGAACAGATAATCACACTTCCTGAGCTTAGATCTAAGCTTCTTCGTCATGAACAATGGCTATTGACTCAATAACAAGATGATCAATTGGTCTATTATGTTAAAACTGCTCCAAATAAGAACATAAGACAAAATTCATATAAATCGAACCAATCTGGTTCCAGATCGAGCTATATTCAGTCTTCAAGACCACATTCAAACACAAATACACAGAGATCTAATGATTCTCATATTAAAGCACAACAATCAAACACAATTTCACATCAAAATCAAAATCCTCAATATCAGCATAACAAGAAGGCAGTGAACTTTGATTTCTCAAGTATACCTTGTGGAATCTGTCGAAAATGGGGTCATCAAGCATTTAAGTGTAGATTTCGTTATTCATATGATAAATACGACAATACACAAGCATTTGCTGGGATGCAAATTTCAGATGATATTAAGTCAGATGATCAACATGGTAAAAATGAATCAAAACGTGAAGAATGCAATTATGCTATAATAGAAGAGTGTAATGCTGCTTGAAAGAGTACTTTATGTACATAAGGAGATAATTGGCTTGCTGATACAAGAGCTTCAAGTCATATGACCAACAATGCTAAGGTATTAACAACTTCTAAACCTTATGTTGGTTCCGAATCTGTTCTAGTAGGAAGTGGTAAATCAATTCCTATTACTAGTTCAGGAGATGCTCAAATACAAACCAATTATCATGAATTCTGTTTGAAAAACATTTTGTTAGTTGTAACTAACTAGCAGACTAACAGAACGAAAAAGCCACTAATGCTAACGACACCCTCCATTTATTCTAAGAACACCCTCCATCTTCTTAATACTTGAAACCTTTTTGGATTTTTGAATACTCTATTAGATTTACGAAACAATCACTCAGATGGAAATAACTTGTACACACTTGACTTGAACGAATAATTCTCGAGGATGTGTTCCAAGGTCTCTAAGCATTAGTAAAGAGCCACCCTACCAAGATGTTGGAAGCAATTTAATAAATAATAAATACAGATCTATGGCCATTGCCATGGTCTCAGACGTTACATGTACTTAGAGGTGTTTTTACGAAGCAAATCTAACGGCTGACCGATGTAAGTGCCACGTACGTAGCCCATAGTCCAATACTCGAAAGCTAAGCACGTGGCGTTGGAATATCAATTTGTTTGTGAACGAGTGTAAAGTCGATTACTTGAACTTATTTCCAAATTTTGTTTTTTTCGTTGAGAATTATTTTCATGTTTGGTTGATACAACAATTGTAAAATCTAAAGTAAATCACAACTACATTTAGACCTTTACCTTAGTAAGAGAGATTCAAACTTGTAAACGTTTTAGGTAGCTAATCAAACAAGTGATTTTATATATTGAGATAGCTTGAAGGTATCTAAACGCAGACCTTATATATCCAAATAGCTTGAAGATACCCATATGCAAATCCACGAGGGGAAGTTCCTTGTAAACTATTATATTGAAACGACATCAATGGTAAGCTTGAGTTTTTATTTTATTTTTTCAAAATTTGAGAGGAAAGGAGTCAGTGAGGTCGTTACTTCCAATTATGGAGATTTAGCATTACCCTCTCCCCGCTGAGGTCCAATCAGGTATAATCTCTTTTTAGTTAGAAATTAGCTAAATCTCCTTTTCTGCCCATAAAAGTAAGAAAATAGACCACCTTTATTATAATTAATTTCTCTTTCTTTCCCTCCCGCCAACGACCAACATGATACTCCAACTTCGATCTCTTCATGAATTCTTCTTTGATTTATAAGTTCAATTAATTTCTCTTTTAATATTTTGATTTTTTTGTTCAATTCATCTTTTCGATTTGCATTTGCATTCTTTGAATATACATAAATAATAATTAATATAAAGAATAACAAAGATCAAGAGTTTCTTCGAAATTGGTTACATTGGAAAACATCATTTTTAACTTAAAACAAAGAAAAATTGAGAATTGCATTTTTCAATTTTTTTTTTTTTTTTTGTGTTGAACTGCTATGCTTTATTAATTTTAATTGTTAGATAAACGTCGTTGGTAAATTAGAAAAAATATGAATATGAGAGAAGAGAATGATAGGTATGAGAGATTAAGATTCTTCGACGGAACACCGACGTAATAACGAAAGGACATGAGAGATTGAAGAAGAAAAAAAGATAAAAAGAAAAACAATAAAAATAGGACAATTTTTCTTACTCTAACCACAAAAAAAAGACAGAATTTAACTAATTTCCAATTAAAAGAAGGTATCCTAATTGGACATTGGTAAGGAGAGGATAATGCTCCCCCTCCAATTATTGAACCAGATGAATCGACTTACTAAAGACTTTGACTGTTAAAAGAAAAGTATCCCTAATTGGACCTTATATTCTAAACCAAACAACACGGAAACAAACTAAAGCAAATAGAGACCCCACGCTGTTTATTGACTTACTAAATACTTTGACTGTTAAACATAAATAGAAGAACTAACAAACTCCCCCTCTCTACTTATAGTAAGTAGTAATATCTTCCACCATGAGTACAACATATACATATTATTCATGGCTTCATCTGGGCTTCTCGCTCTCTTCCTCTTCTTCTTTTATGTAAGAGTTTCTCTCCCAACAATCTCTGCTCTGAATTCAGAGGGGAATGCTCTGCTTTCTATTTTTAATAGACTTTCCTTACCTAAGGAGCAATACTATTTCATCAAATCGAATTGGAACTCTACCAACCTAACTCCATGCTCCTGGAAAGGCATCAAGTGTAATCTCAAATTCAACGTAGTTTCCTTCAATCTTAGTGGTTACAAGATTTCTGGTCAATTAGGACCTGAAATTGGATCGTTAAGATACCTTGAGACAATTGATTTAAGTAATAATCAATTTTTTGGTACAATCCCTCAAGAGTTGGGAAACTGCAGCCGTCTTCAATACTTGTATTTACATTATAATCAGTTTTCTGGTAGAATTGCTAAAGAGTTCTTCAAGGATCTACAGTTGTTGAGTTATTTGTCTATTTCTTTTAATTATTATCTGACTGGAGAAATACCAGATTCCCTATTTGAGCTCAAACATTTGAGAGAACTTAATCTTATGGATAATAATTTCTCAGGTTTGATCCCAAATAATGTTGGCAATGCAACAAATATGATGAGTTTAGATTTGACTGGAAACAAATTGTCAGGAGAGATACCTGATTCCTTATTTGAGCTCAAACATTTGAAACAACTTCATTTATCTATAAATAATTTCTCAGGTTTTATCCCAAATAATGTCCGTAATGCAACAAATATGAGGAGTTTATATCTGGGGCATAACAAATTATCAGGAAAAATACCTAACGTCTTGTTTAAGCTCGAACATTTGGAAGACGTTGATCTTGGTTCGAATAATTTCTCAGATTTGATCCTAAATAATGTCGGGAATGCAACAAATATGAGGAGGTTAGTTTTGTTTGAAAACAAATTATCAGGAGAAATACCTAAGATATTGTTTGAGCTCAAACATTTGGAAGACATTGATCTTGGTTCGAATAATTTCTCAGGTTTCATCCCAAATAATGTCGGCAATGCAACAAATATGAGGAGTTTAGATTTGTTTGGAAATAAATTATCCGGAGAAATACCTAAAGTTTTGTTTGAGCTCAAACATTTGGAAGTTATTCAACTTGGTCGGAATAATTTCTCAGGTTTGATCCCAAATAATGTCGGCAATGCCACAAATATAAAGAGTTTACAGTTGCAGGAAAACAAATTATCAGGAGAAATACCTAAGACCTTGTTTGAGCTCAAACATTTGAAAATTATTCAATTTAATTCAAATAACTTCTCAGGTTTTATCCCAAATAGTATCGGCAATGCAACAAACCTCTCTTTTCTTCGCCTCTCTAATAATTTTTTATCTGGTGCAATACCAATTAAAATTGGAAAATGCAAGTCCTTAAGTGGTTTATACTTGTCTGGCAACAACTTGTCTGGCTTACTACCTCATTCGTTAGGTGAACTGACAGACCTCGAGTTCATGGAAATTATTGGGAACAGACTAAGTGGAACTATACCGTCATCCATATGTGAACTTACAAAACTCCAAGTCCTAATTTTATCTAAAAATCAGTTATCTGGCTCACTGCCTCCATGCATCTGTAACTTTAGCCAGAATCTTTTTATGTTGGATTTACAAAAGAATCAGTTTGAAGGCCTCATCCCTCAGATATTTATAAATGGAAACAATCTGGGATTGCTAAACCTTAAAGATAATCTGTTTCAAGGAGAGATTCCACGTTCATTGATCAATTGTAAGAAACTAAGGTATCTTGATATTGGAAACAATCTCATAACTGGTTCTTTTCCCTTTTGGTTGGGGTCTTTGCCACATCTATTTTTTCTTGTTCTTGGATCAAATAATTTCCATGGGCCGCTTGATCACCCCTTGCAAACTGATCTTTTTTCATTTCCAAAGTTGCATGTCATCGACATCTCCAGTAATCATTTCACAGGGAATTTATCATCAAAGTTTTTTTCTAGATTTACTGATTTGATGAAGATGACTGATCCATATCAGGGCTACGATGCCGTATCGTACTACTACTCTGCAAATCCTATGGCGTTGATAAACAAAGGAATAAAAACGATATTGTATCGGATGGGGACTCGGTATATGGCTATAGATATTTCCAATAACATGATCCAAGGAAGTATACCTGAATCAATTGGTGATCTCAAGTTTCTGAAAATGCTTAATCTGTCTCACAACAATTTCTCTGGCCATATTGTATCGTCGTTAGGAAACTGCAAAGAGCTCGAGTCATTAGATCTTTCAGACAACAAATTGTCAGGCAATATACCGTGGGAACTTCTAAGTTTAACATCCCTTGCGGTTTTGAACCTCTCGCAAAACCAACTCACTGGACCTATACCAACAGGTAGACAATTCAATACATTTTCAAACGCTTCTTTCGACGGGAACTCAGGTTTGTGTGGGTTTCAAGTGTCAAGAGAGTGTGGAGATCATGTAGAAGTGCCTAAAGTAGAAGAAAGTGAGAATGATTCAGAGGAAACTAGTATGCTTGATTGGAAATTCATGTTGATGGGTTTCAGTTCTGGACTTGTAATTGGAATTGTCATAGAAAATATCATATTGGACGGGAAGTTGACAAAGATACTCCTACAAAGTATAATGAAACACTTCATTTGATCCAATGGTTTAATCTTCGGATGGCTTGATGAATATTGTGCTTACTACTGGTGTATCGTTTCTCTTAATTATACTCTATATTATTTATCTTATTCTGTACTCCATTAGTGTCTTGTTTGTTACAAAATTATGTATCCAATATGTTCATTATAGATCTATTTTATATTACTTGTCATTTCATACGGTTAACCGCTAGAGAGTAACATTCTCTATTTCTTCTTTTAATCTTATTTGTACTGCTGCTCGCAGTGGCGGATTCAGGAATTACATCTAGGGGAGGCTAAATTGATACAAGGAATTTAAGACAATGTGTTCACAGAAAACTGTCCATAATTTGGAGTCCTGAGCGCTACTTATTACCTTCTTAACGAGTATAAAATAATCATATCTATAGTCTTGTGAAATCACATTCGGTTTTTTATATAGACAAAATCAATTTCTCCATTGATTACTAACAAAAAATATTCAAAAAGTAAAGTATTGTTCAACCACTAATTGAAATGTTTTAATTCAATTATCAAAAATTCATTTGAAATCCCAAGTAATGGTTGACAGTGTTTATTGATTTTCAAAAGTACACAATTTTTAAGCAAATTTTAAATCTTTTAACCAAAAATTCATTTCAGATCTCAATTAATATGTTAGTGGTGTCTCACGGTGTCTAGTCTTTAGCTATGAAAATAATGTGTGATATCGGTAAATAAAGTAAGGTCGCTGCTTTAGGGAATAAAGAAAATTCTCTAGGGAATAAAGAATAAGTCAATCAAGATTGACTTATGGGGCATATTTATTGTTCAACCCAAAAATTTACTTGATCAAACATTACTCCCAAATCTTCGATCTTCTCCTCGCCTTCACCACCATAACTTCGACCACCGACATTTCCGACCACCAATCACACCTCCCCTATATATCTGGTTGGAACTCTCTCTCTCTGTTTCTTTCTACCTCACTGAATTTATTTCTCCCTACCTTAAATACACCAACCCATGATTCCTAACTGCAAAGGGTAAAATCCATTGTTCTTCACAAATAATGAACTAATTAAGTGAAGAATAAAACTCCAAATCCTAAATTTCCCCGAGAGGTGATCTCAAGATTTTTAACAATACAAGTAGAACCAATAATCAAAATCGATTTGAGAGGAATAAGGCATGAAATCTCCAGAGATCGTCGAATGGTGGTAATAGTTGGTGCGGTTAGGTATGAAGGAGTGATTATAGGCATGTGCTTGCATCATTCTTAGTCCAATGGTGGTAGTAGTTAATGCAGTTAGGTAGGAACGAAATCATATGCATGTGATTGCACCATTCTTCACCTGCTTGAGCCATTCTCAAAATTTCCCCAATATTCAAACACTAAACCCTGACCCTAATTTCCTCAATGCTGAACAGTGGATATGGAGAGAGTTCTTCTGGTTTGAAGTTTGTTAGAGAAAACGAGAAATAGTGAGACAAATGAGAAACAGTGGATAGAGCTTCTGGGAAGAAAGAGAAAATGAGAAATAGTGAGAGAAATTGAGAAAGAGAAACAATCTGAGTGAGAGAGGGAGAGAATGAGCAGTAGAGAGTCAGATAAAAGAGAGGGAAGGAATGAACAACAATAAGAGAGAAAATCAGGTAGAAGAGAGAGAATCAGCAGAAAAGAGAGGACACGAGCAAGAGAGAGAAAGATTTTTTTTTTTTTGTTGAACTTGCAAGAGAGAGATGAAGAGAAGGGGATGAAGTTTAGGGACGAAAAATCAAATGAGTCGATTTTTGGACTTAAAATTGGTATTGCCCCGAAGGTCAAATTTAGTTGACCAAAATTTTTATTCCCCTGAGACTTTTCTTTATGCCCCAAAGTCGTGGCCATAAAGTAATTGCAACAACTCACTAGGTTATCGTGAGCCTATAGAGTTTAAATTTTGGATAAATAAAAACCTTGGGTTGGGCAAGTATTGAACCATAGACCTCAAACAAGAAAAATATTAACTTTTCCAAATGAGCAAAGGTAACCAACTTATTCTCTTACTACATAAATATAATTACTTAATTCAAGGGGCAAGCTTCTCAAAATTCTTTTTCAAACTTACCATTTCATGAAGTGAGCAGGGGCTACAGATCCCCCTAGTCACATACTGGATCCGCTGCTCGAATAGGATAAACTATTTTCCTCCATTTTGCTCGTCTGGGTTTAATGAAGCGGAGAACCAAATTATACTTGTCAAAATGCTTCCATTTTTTACCCAGTTGACAGAAAATCACTCTTATAAGATCCTAAACAAGTAATTCTTATAGTAGAATTCCTTCGCATTGATTACCAGAGTCTGGGGATGTTGGATCCTTTTCATAATTCGGGAGGGGGAGATTGTTGGAGTCCCTCCTTATATAAAAAGGATTCCTAGTTGAACAAGGATTTTCCTTATTCCTTATTTGAGGAGAAATAGAAGTTTTTATTTCAAGCCTAAAAAGGAATCATATTTGGCGAGACATGAAAGTGTCTCATCTGAATCTCCTAACACGGGTTAATCAGTCCAGTTCGAGCGGTTACTCTGATGATTTGTTTGTGTTTTCTTTCTCAGAAGTCTTTTACGGAGTTCGGTGTGAAAAATAGCTAAAATCGGGAGAAAGACACATTTATGGGCATTTAGGTCATTTAAAAATGAGGGTGTTCTGGAAATTTTAGTACTCGGTTGAAAAGTAGAGTCCAAGATGAATCAGTAGGCGAAAACGGAAGTCGAGTCGGAGTCCGGATGAGAGAGTTAGCTCAAGTCAAAGAGTGGAGTCAATGAGGGTTGACCAAATCAGCGGGAGACACATGGCGCAAATCGGACAGCTCAAAGGAGATTTTCGGTACACTGTTGGGCTATTAAGGTACACTCTCGGGATGACTAAGAGGCGCATGTCCAGTATATCTGGACGCAGGTTGCTACGGTGGTCCCAGGAAATCTATCCCTTCATCCCCGTGCCTACCTCGATCCGACGGCTCGTGTAAAACCCATGGAATCCCGCGGGGTTAACGTGACGCATCTTATTAGCCTGTACTGTGAAGTACCCAATCATTTGTTATAAATCCAGCAAATACCCACGTTGATTGAATCCCAATTTTTGGGAATTCCTATTTCCCTCTATTACCATCTCGGCTTTCTATCTCTTCACTGATTAAAAGGGAAGAATATTTCTAGAGAGGGAAAGAAGGTGAGATGAGATTTTTTACAGAGATTGGATTGGATAATTACAAGAAGATAAGAAATAAATCAGAGAGAGTTAGAGAAAGAATCATGGAGGGAGATTAACTTGGAAGATTTCTCACTGTTAACATTAGAGAGAGAACGATTTGATTGCAATTTGTAGAGAGATATATTTAAAACAGAGAGGGAAATCGTGAAAATTTATGGAGATGATTCCATTTGAAGAGATGAAGATGATTGATGAAGATGAGTTGGAAAGAGAGAGGAGAAGACAGGGAGTATATTTTATTTTCTCGGCTGGAGATTGATTGAAGATTCAACAGATTTTTAGAGAGAGAGCGATTGAAGGAGTTGACTGGATTTCTTTCTTCTATATATTGGGAACTAAAAGCAGAGATTTGGATTATCTCATCTTCAGGGGATCCACTCTCGGGAGAGAGAGAGAGTGATATGAATAGATGTGAAAAGGTTAAACCTTTGAATGATAAACACACTCGAGTATAATCGAGTGGAGATGAAGAAGATGATCTTCTCGGTTGATAACCGAGAGAGAGTGAGAAAGATATTAGTCTCGGCTATAACCGAGAGGGTATGTGACAACTCTCGGTGAGACCGAGAGTGATGATATGATACTCGGGTATAACCGAGAGAGAGGAATGGTATTCTTCCGAAGGAATGTCCTTCGACCAAAATGTCAATGCATACGATTTGGCGAATAGAATCTTGATGACCTTACTGGAAAGATCATCTAGTCCGGTCAATTTAGGGGTGTAATGCTTAGCTAGAAGTTGCTTACAATCGTCGGACAACTTCGGTAATCCGCGGCTAACATAGACCAGATCCTACAAGGGTTACACATAAGAGTGATGGTCCGAAAAGAGATAATTGACTAGTGAGAGATTTTCACATAAATCATCGAAAAACAAATAAAAGGTTTAATACAAATCTGCCGACCCATTAAAACCTAGAATAGCTATAGTGAATAAATGAATCCATACAAGTATGGATTTTAGAAAAAATTCTAAAACCAGTCTTTTATTTGAAGTCTAAAACTTTTAGACATAGGTTCTTCAAAAGAAGAATAACGAGGTTTTCACATAAATCATCGAAAAACAAATTGGATTGTTGCTCTCAATGGTGTCTTACTTGAAAGAAAGGTTCTTTCAGAGAAGACAAGTGGGAGGAAAATATTTGAATGATTCGAATAGAGCAACCAATGGGAGCAAAGAAGTTACTCGCTAAATTGGGAGTAAGGAGTTACTCGCTAGGAAACTTCTTAAGGAGCTAAGAAGGTTTCTCGAAATTTGCTCAAAAACCCTGGATGTGTCCCAAGAAGACTCACACAAACAGTAGCAGAACCATGATGAGACATGAAACAGTCTCATTTGAATCTCTTAACTCGGGTTAGTTAGTCCAGTTCGAGCGGTTACTCTGATCATTTGTTTGATTTTCTTTCTTAGGTCTCATTTACGGAGTTCGATGCGAAAACATCGTGATAAAGACATACTTGAGGGGTATTTTGGTCATTTTAATGACAAGGGTATTCTGGTCAATATTAGTGCTCATGTGAAAGTAGAGTCCAATACGAATCCATCGGCGAAAGCGGAACTGTAATCGGAGTCCGGATCAGGGAATAATAGTCAGTCAAAGTTTGGGTTAAAAGCAAATCTTTCTGTGACACTTGGCATGCAATCTGACGGTTACTTGAATTATTTCGGTACACTGGTGGGCGCAAGGGAGTACATTCGGGATCCAAGCCAGGCGCTGATTCCATGTGATTTGAAGCAGAATATAAGGATGCTCCCGTCCACGTGGTATTGGATCTAAAGGCAGAGGTTCACCGGACCGAATCTCACAATCCAAGAGCCAGCACTCCACCTGCTCCAGCAGCTTGCAAAGCACCGAATCATCTCCAATATCTCCCAATAATTGGCGCAAATTTGTGACTCAATCTTCTCCCTCTCCATTCTACTGTTATCTTTTTTTTATACCAAACAATAGAGAGAAAGAATATAGATGGAAAGTGGGAGATTGATTGAGGGATTTGGTCAAGATAAAATCGAGACAGATAGATGAAGAGAAAGAATAGCAAGAGCAGCTCGACTTCTTACCATAGTCAGAGATGGAAGGTAAGATTCGACATTAAATGAAGAAAGGAAAGAAAGAAAAAAAATGGAAGTTAGAGAGAGAGGGGATCCTCGGTTGGAAAGGAGGAGGGATCCCAATTATTTTCTCTATATAGATATAGAGAGTGAGACGAGTGGTGATCATCTCTCGACGGCTGACAACAAGAGCTCGGCCATTAACAGTCAAAAACCGAGAGGGAGACTTTAAGGATTTTCTTTTTCTGTTTCTTTTTCTTCTAATTATTCTCTTTGTGAGAAAGAGAAGGATAGATTAAAAGAGTTAAGAGAGAGAGAGATATTGTAGAGAGAGAGAGAGAGATTTTGAATTAATTATAAAACCACCATTAAAATCTCTTTTCTTCTTCTTTCTCCATTGAGACTGTTAGAGAGAGAGAGAGAGCTCTTGTGCTTATTATAGAGAGGAAGAGAAAGTTTAGAGAGAGAGAGAAAGAGAAAACAGTAGAGAGAGAGAGAAAAACCAAAGAAGGAAAATAATTTTCTCACCAGGAAATCGTTTCCGCGAAGACGAGAAAATTATTTTCCCTAAGGGTCTGTTTGGCAGAATTCAGCAAAACCAGAAGGAAAATACCCTTCCCTAAGGGTCTGTTTGGCTGCGCAGAGGGAAAATTGCGAGAAAAAAGGTTATTTCTTTGCCGATTCTTTATCACTCTCTTATTTTATTAATTTTTATCCCTCCCACCACGATTATGATGAGTAGCTAAACACCTAGTTTAGGGTTTTGATGACATTTTTTGTGTTATGCATGATTATTAGATGATTATTTCGACAACTTAGGTGCTTAGACATATTTCAATTTCTTTTTAAGTCTTTCATTATTTATACTTCGTTAGTCTTGATCCATTATATTTAGATTAGGTTCTTTAATATTGGATACTTGATAGTTGATAAATAATAGTTAGAGTCCTTAAGAATTGAGTATTCGTTTAGTTACCAAAAGATAATAGATTTAAATCGATGTTTATGCATGATTAAAATAGATTCAAAACCCTAGACTTCTCCTCCATTCATCCGTTCGCCGTTATTACTTATTTACGTTATTTTAATACTTTATTATTTAATCATCAAAAAAAAAAAAATTCAAAATCGAATTCAAAAATCCAAGTTAGTTTTAGCTTTAAGGTTGAGTTTGACTTAGTCTCCGCGGATCGACTCCGGTCTTACCGGGTTTACTACTTGACACCCGTATACTTGCGGGTGGTGACCTACTTAGGAAACTTTTTAGGCCCATCAAGTTTTTGGCGCCGCTGCCGGGGACTAAGTTTGAATTTGTCTTATCTTATTTCTATATTTGGAAAATTTTATTTTTGGTAAGTTTTTATTATTGGACACTTTGACTTGCTTTTCCATTTTTGGTGTGTAAAAACGCTAAGGAGCGAAGGAAAAGGCGCAACAAGGAGAGGAGTTCAAGAAGGAAAATTTACATTTTATTTTTAGTATTTTTTTTTTATTTTTGGTGAGAGAGAGACTTTTAGACTTTCTAGTTTTATTTTGGTTTTAAAGTTTTGACCCTAAATTGGAGGGCTTTATAAATTGTAACCGAAAACCAAAACGAAGCCTCGGGTTGGAACACTCACGGGAGAATGGTCCGGGTCGTCTGCAAGGGTCATCGCCCGTCTTGAACGGGAGGTAATTTCTCTAATCACCCACGAAGTCCTTGTTAGTGGGTAATTGTGTGTTTTGTGTGCCTAATTGCTGTGATCGAATTGTTTAGGATAAGCATTCTAGTAAGGACAATAACCCAATTGAAAGATAGGAGACGGATTTCATCACCGTTCTCTTGCCCAATTAGGTATCAACATTCACGATCCTAAACCTCACCTAACAACTAAAATCTGATTTAGACATTAGCCCCTAAGGTTTTCGAGCTCATAGAATCTTTGAAACAATTCGGGAACTCGATTTTTATTTGGGCATTTCTAAAGGGAAAGTCCACTCAACTCTTTATAAGGTCGCCTCGAGAAGAGGAAACGTTACCAGGTTGGACGGCTATCACAACGTTTATCGTTGGTCGTAGTACTTGGACGGAGTAACCCTCATAAACATTATAGTTCAAGCTTTGTTACGAAATAGGAGCTGTCTAGATATTTAAGGTAAATCTGACCAACTTGTCTTTCGTCTAGATTTTGTTTAGGTTGCTTGGTGGAGTCAGATTGATTGTGTTTGCTTTCCTCTAGGATCTTCATAGTGATTCCTCGGTTTTCGATTTAAAAAAAAAAAAAAAAGAAAAAAAGAAAAGCTTTGTTGAGAATATCCTTGGTCATTGGGCTCTAATTTATGCCCGATAGATATCGTGATAAGAGAGGTCGTTTCATTAGTAGAGAGACTCATCTAAGTAATCTTCTAGCCAATCTCTCTTTGAGTGACACTATGGGTGAAAATCTAAACCAAGCCAGGGATGGAAATCCACCTATGACACTCAGGGATTACATGAACCCTACTAGAACATCTCAACCATCATGCATACAGTTACCCCACTCCACGGCTCACTTCGAGTTAAAACCGAGCATTATCCAAATGCTCCCACTCTTTCGTGGAGTTGAGAACGAGAATCCCTACCACCATGTTAGGGATTTTGAAGAAATCTGTGGGACTATAAGATTCCCCAATATGTCTGATGAAATAGTGAGCCTTAGGTTGTTCCCTTTCTCTTTGAGAGAGAAAGCAAAATCTTGGTTGTATGCCTTACAACCTCATTCCATCACCACATGGGAAGAATTAACCAGTTTATTTCTTCTGAAATTCTTTCCCAAGCACAAAACCACCGCTTTAAGGCAAAGTCTTAATAATTTTTTGCAACAAGAAGGAGAGTCTCTCTACAAATATCTAGAGAGATTTAAAGAACTGGAATTACAGTGTCCACACCATGGTTATGAAAAGAACAGACTAGTCCAATTTCTCTATGACGGACTAGACTATCCCACTACATCCACAGTAGAGTCATTCTGTGGTGGCGGATTTACATATAAATCCGTCGATGACTGCATGGCATTTCTAGAAGATCTAGCTGAGAAATCCCGCCAATGGGAAACTTCTAGAGGACCTCCTACTAGGGCAAATCCTACTCCAAATAAAGGCGGCATCTATAGAGTTGATGAGTCCGAACTTAAACTCGCCGCCATGACGAGAAGGATGGAAGCCCTAGAGCTTGGTCAACCTAAAGCAGTTAGGGAGGATCCCACTCAGGTCATGAGTGTTGGAAATGAATCCATCTCTTATCCGTGCTCCGTCTGCGGAGACCCATCTCATACAGGGAATAAGTGTACCCTATTCTTTGTTTCTGACGAAAAAGAGCAAGCTAATGCTCTTTATCTAAACTCTAGGCAAGATAACCGTCAGAAAAATGATCCTTATTCGAACACTTATAATCCGGGTTAGAGAAATCACCCAAATTTTTCTTGCTCCAAGGGTCAAAATCAGGGTCAAGTTAGTAGTTCCATGAACCCTCTTGGGTTTAATGCTCCTAGGAATCCTTTTGCTCAAAACCAGGGTCAATCTAGTACCCAATATCCTTCTCAAAACAATGAGTCTTTAGCAGAAACCATGAGGCAACTAGCTAAAACCCATATAGAGTTTACACAACAGACCAACCAGGCTATACAACAGACTGACCAGACTGTACAAGAGACCAACCAGGCTGTAACTAGTTTAAGAACCGAGGTAGGTCAACTTAGAGAAGCCCTTAGGCAGAGAGAACAGGGTATGTTTCCTAGTAAACCAGAACCAAACCCGAAGGGTAAACAGTCGATGGACCAGGCCAATGCAGTAACCACCCTTAGAAGTGGTAGGGTAATTGACAATAAGGTAGGAGTTCCCGAAGATAGTGAACTAAACTCTGAGCAACCCACCTTACTAACTAGTGTCCTTAGTAAAGAGCCTGAGAAGGCTCCTGAGTCTGAAGACCCACCCACTGTGCCTGAGTCGTATGTTCCTAGAGCCCCATATCCTCAGCGTTTGGTAGAGCCAAAGAAGAAGTCCCAATTCGAGGAGATAATGGAAATGTTCAAACAAGTTAGTATTAATATTCCATTACTAGATGCCATTAAACAGGTTCCAGCTTACGCTAAGTTTCTTAAAGACCTATGTACTAGGAAGCGTAAGATGAATGTGCATAAGAAAGTCTTCTTGACTAACCAAGTGAGTTCCATCATCCAACAGAACCTCCCACCTAAGTACAAAGACCCAAGAAGTCCTACACTGCCCTGCACTATAGGGGACCATAAGATCGAACGAGCTTTGTTAGATCTAGGTGCTAGTGTCAACCTACTTCCTTACTCTGTGTACCTGCAATTAGGTTCAGGGGAGACCAAACCCACTTCGGTAGTTCTTCAGTTGGCAGATCGGTCTGTTAGAAGACCACGTGGCATAGTAGAAGATGTTCTGATAAAAGTTAATGAATTCATCTTTCCTGTTGATTTCATAATCTTAGATACTGAACCAGTTCATGATACCCAGAGTCAAATTCCCGTCATTCCAGGACGACCATTCTTAGCTACATCAAATGCTATCATATATTGTAGGAGTGGACTATTAAGATTGTCTTTCGGGAACATGACTGTAGAGATGAACATCTTCAATGCCGGACTTCACCCAGATGATGTTAATGATTTTAGTGAGTTGAATTTGATAGAGTTATTCATCCAAGATTCTTTACCTCAAACTCTATCTGATGATCCTTTAGAAACATTGTTGGCTCATTTTGGCTTAGATTTTGATGAGGAGGGTAGTATCAATGAGGTGAATGTTTTATTAGATTCTACCCCATTACTAGATACTAATAAGTGGATAGAAGAACCCCTCAGCATGTCAGAGCCAATTGACTTGCCAACTTTAGAGATGCCTCAACTATTATCCACCAGTGAGTCCAGTGTTCCTTCCATCCCAGAGTCACCTCAATCCACTGAGAAACCACGTCCTTTAGAGTTGAAACCCTTGCCTGACAACATGAAGTATTCGTTTCTAGGACCGTCTGAAATCTTACCTGTCATCATTGCTTCCGAGTTAGAGAAAGAACAGGAAAGTAGACTATTAGATGTCCTTAGAGACCACAAAGCGGCATTAGGGTGGTCAATAGCTGATCTAAAGGGTATAAGTCCATCTGTTTGCATGCACCACATTTATCTTGAGGAAGATTCTAAATCGTCAAGGGAAATGCAACGTCGACTTAACCCTCACATGAAGGAGGTTGTTAGAGCCGAAGTCCTGAAATTACTAGATGCGGGTATTATATACCCTATTTCAGATAGCACTTGGGTCAGTCCTGTTCAAACTGTACCCAAGAAATCAGGCATTACTGTAATCAAGAACGAATCTAATGAGTTAATACCCACCAGGATGACCACTGGTTGGCGTGTTTGTGTTGATTACAGGAAACTGAACACGGTCACGAGGAAAGACCATTTTCCTCTTCCTTTCATTGATCAGATGCTAGAAAGACTAGCTGGACATAGCTACTATTGTTTCTTAGATGGCTATTCTGGCTATAATCAGATTCCAATAGCCCCAGAGGACCAAGAGAAAACCACTTTCACTTGTCCATTTGGAACTTATGCTTATCGTCGGATGCCTTTTGGGTTGTGTAATGCACCCGCTACATTTCAACGATGTATGATGAGCATATTTTCAGATATGGTAGAGAGGTTTCTCGAAGTCTTTATGGATGATTTTTCAGTCTTCGGTTCATCATTTGATCAATGTTTGCATCACCTCACACTTGTGTTTGTTCGATGCAAAGAGAAGAACTTAGTACTTAATTGGGAGAAATGTCACTTTATGGTTCGCTCAGGAATAGTCTTAGGGCATGTCATTTCTGAAAAAGGCATTGAAGTAGATAAGCCAAAAGTAGAGTTGATAAAAAACCTTCCAGTCCCTAAAACGGTCAAAGATATTCAATCGTTCTTAGGACATGTTAGATTTTATCGACGGTTTATCAAAGATTTCAGCAAGATATCTAGACCTCTTTGTAATCTTTTGGCAAAAGAGAACAAATTTGTCTTTGATGATCCTTCTTTAGAAGCCTTTGAAAAACTTAAGCTTCTGCTTACTTCCGCCCCCATTGTCCGACCTCACAACTGGAGTATTCCATTTGAGATCATGTGCGATGCATCTGATTATGCAATTGGAGTCGTGTTAGGTCAACGTTAGAATAAACTTCTTCACGTTATATACTATGCCAGTAAGACGTTGAATGATGCACAGTTAAATTACTCTACCACTGAAAAAGAGTTGTTAGCTGTAGTATACGCCCTAGAGAAGTTCAGATCATATCTTGTGGGTTCTAAGGTCATAATATTCTCTGATCATGCTGCATTAAAATATCTCCTTTCTAAAAAGGATGCAAAACCTAGACTGATTAGATGGATATTGCTGCTAC
>BEHA01050173.1:393939-418011 GCA_002897215.1 Eschscholzia californica subsp. californica
AGTCCGGATCAGGGAATAATAGTCAGTCAAAGTTTGGGTTAAAAGCAAATCTTTCTGTGACACTTGGCATGCAATCTGACGGTTACTTGAATTATTTCGGTACACTGGTGGGCGCAAGGGAGTACATTCGAGATCCAAGCCAGGCGCTGATTCCATGTGATTTGAAGCAGAATATAAGGATGATCCCGTCCACGTGGTACTGGATCTAAAGGCAGAGGTTCACCCGACCGAATCTCACAATCCAAGAGCCAGCACTCCACCTGCTCCAGCAGCTTGCAAAGCACCGAATCATCTCCAATATCTCCCAGCAATTGGCGCAAATTTGTGACTCAATCTTCTCCCTCTCCATTCTACTGTTATCTTTTTTTTGATACCAAATAGTAGAGATAGAGAATATAGATGGAAAGTGGGAGATTGATTGAGGGATTTGGTCGAGATAAAATCGAGACAGATAGATGAAGAGAAAGAATAGCAAGAGCAGCTCGACTTCTTACCATAGTCAGAGATGGAAGGTAAGATTCGACATTAAATGAGAAAGGAAAGAAAGAAAAAAAAAAGGAAAGTTAGAGAGAGAGGGGATCCTCGGTTGGGAAGGAGGAGGGATCCCAATTATTTTCTCTATATAGATACAGAGAGTGAGACGAGTGGTAATCATCTCTCGACGGCTGACAACAAGAGCTCGGCCATTAACAGTCAAAAACCGAGAGGGAGAGTTTAAGGATTTTCTTTTTCTGTTTCTTCTTCTTCTTCTAATTCTTCTCTTTGTGAGAAAGAGAAGGATAGATTAAAAGAGTTAAGAGAGAGAGAGAGAGAGATATTGTAGAGAGAGAGAGATTTTGAATTAATTATAAAACCACCATTAAAATCTCTTTTCTTCTTCTTTCTCCATTGTTACTGTTAGAGAGAGAGAGAGATCTCCTGTGGTTATTATAGAGAGAAAGAGAAAGTTTAGAGAGAGAGAAAAAAAAACCAAAGAAGGAAAATAATTTTCTCACCAAGAAATCATTTCCGGGAAGACGAGAAAATTATTTTCCCTAAGGGTCTATTTGGCAGAATTCAGCAAAACCAGAAGGAAAATACCCTTCCCTAAGGGTCTGTTTGGCTGCGCAGAGGGAAAATTGCGAGAAAAAAGGTTGTTTCTTTGCCGATTCTTTATCACTCTCTTATTTTATTAATTTTTATCCCTCCCACCATGATTATGATGAGTAGCTAAACACCTAGTTTAGGGTTTTGATGACATTTTTTGTGTTATGCATGATTATTAGATGATTATTTCGACAACTTAGGTTCTTAGACATATTTCAATTTCTTTTTAAGTCTTTCATTATTTATACTTCGTTAGTCTTGATCCATTATATTTAGATTAGGTTCTTTAATATTGGATACTTGATAGTTGATAAATAATAGTTAGAGTCCTTAAGAATTGAGTATTCGTTTAGTTACCAAAAGATAATAGATTTAAATTGATGTTTATGCATTATTAAAATAGATTCAAAACCCTAGACTTCTCCTCCATTCATCCGTTCGCCGTTATTACTTATTTACGCTATTTTAATACTTTATTATTTAATCATCAAAAAAAAAAATTCAAAATCGAATTCAAAAATCCAAGTTAGTTTTAGGTTTAAGGTTGAGTTTGACTTAGTCTCCGCGGATCGACTCCGGTCTTACCGGGTTTACTACTTGACACCCGTATACTTGCGGGTGGTGACCTATTTAGGAAACTTTTTAGGCCCATCAAACCACTCCGAAATTGAATTGAGAGTCTAAAGAGATAAGTGTAAGAGTGGGTTTCTAACATTCCTGAAAGAAATTCAAAAGTCTAACATTCCTGGGAGGAGATCTGCGGGAAGGAGGGAAAACATTGGGAGATGAAGGGGAGAGATAAGGTAAAGAGAAGGGTTGGGCGAGAATGAGCTGCAAAATCCTATTATTTCAGCTTGGCTGGCTTGGCTGATCAATATACTTTGTAATTGGACCTCAGAATGATCAAGAAATTTGAGCAGTTCAAGTATCAACAATCGGTAAAAGTCACAAAACAACGAATTAATAGAAGTTAACAAATGTCAAATATAAGAGCAGTTCTAAATTTTCAACTACTGTTGATCATAGATACACACAATTAATACACATCTAAAGGTTCATAATCTTGTGAGTAAAAACGACTTTGAAAGAAAAAGGAAAAAATATGAGAGAGGGAGAGACATTACCAATAAGGAATAATGGGTTCTCGACGCGAACAACTCTTAAAGGTCAGGTTCTGGACTCGAACTCGTCTTCTCCATTATCCTGATTAAATGAAAATGAAGATCGAAAATTTTCGAAAGAGAATAAAAGAAATGATTATGTACTTATTATATAGATTTTTAAGATTCTGCTTGTACCAAAAACTGTAGAAAAAAAACTAAATGAAAACCCTAAATCACCATTAATCATCATCCATATTCAACCTAATGAACATTAAAAAACCGAAAACAGATGAAACAACGCGAAGGGGTCCAAATGATCAATAAAGTTCTAAATATGTAGTCCTAAAATGTATTGATTGTAAGTGTACAAACATATCGAACTCGTTAGAGAAATGAACTGGAAAGGACCCTAATAAGAACATACAGACAAATAAGCAAAGCAAGAAATAGAGGGATACAATTTTCTCCAACGGCCAATGAGTTAAATGATTGGGCAGTGATAATCTTCTTCAGCAAACCGTAAGAACTTGAAGAAATCAATTAGGGGAAAGAATTTCAGCAAAGATTTATAGAAATCAATTAGGGCTAAGAACTTAAGCAAATATTATAAAAAATCAATAGGTCTGATAATTTCAGCAAAGAAATCAATAAGAAGAAATAATTTCAGCAAAGATTGACATGAACTGTTAAAGAAAAAACCTGCGATGAGATGATAGAGAGGGATACCAGCATCAGAGATCGACAGTGTGTGTGTGAGAAATCGACAGAGAGCGTGCTTGTGAGAAAGAGAGACAGAGAAAGATGGGGATACCCGATGAGATGAGAAGTTCACGAAGATGAGAGAGCGCGAAGGGGATTTTTGAAAGAAAAAAAAAAGATGAAGGTGAGAGTGAGAGAGGGTGCGTGATGAGAGGAGATATCAGAGACAGAGAGGGTGCGTGTTATTTGGAATTGGGAGGGAAGAATGAAAGATGGCATCTTCCCAAAGATGCTTTGCTTTTTCTTCTTCCATTTAAAACCTTTTTTTCTTATAATCTCAACCATTAACTTTTGACCAAGTAAATTTGAGCCGTCTTTTATCTTTTGTGAGGACAAATCATGACAATTGGGAGGGGGAAAGATACCCTCCTCCCTTATTATATAGATTAGATAAGAATTGTTTACTCAATGTGGATCCAACCCCCTTGAAAACTCGGACGATGGTGGTTGTGAGTGCTGAGTTGACTATGGTACATAAGAACATGGTGAAATTGAGGACGATGCCCATCACCAAAGAAAGAATAAGAATCACTATTAATGGTAGAGAACTAGCATGCTCAGAGCCAACAACCCTTGGTTGGAGTGTTAGGAGGTATAATCTTTCACCTAGAGGTCAAGGGTTCGAGGCACATAGCTGAACAATTCAAAAAAAATACTAGCCTGCTTAGATAAACAAAATATTCATGTCAGAATCCTAAAAAGGTATTCATTTTCTCGAAGTGTAGATGCACGAAATCCCTTCTTCAAGTATAGATCCTTCACATTATCTTGGGAGACACAATTAGAAGATATTTTATCTTCGCATGATCTTTTCTTTAGCAATAAACGTAGAGAAAAGGTAAGGGGACTTCGGAATTAGAAAGGCGGAAGTGGTTAAAGGAAGTTCAATTTGATGCTTCCAGTATCCACGAAGTTATGACTTGTATATAATATGTAAATATAGTTAGTGCAAGGGTAGTATAGTCCATATAGATCATTTATATTTATCTAAGTCTTTTCCTTGTAAGAACTATGAGAGAACATAATCAATGAAAACTAGTTCAACTTTTCTTTACTCTCTTCTCCACTCTAGATCTATAACATGGTATTAAAACGACAAATCAAATGAAGAGAAACTTGTTCTTGGTAAATCTCTAAATATTTTGGCTTATAGTTTTCTTTTCTAGTTGGATTCTCTTGTTTCTTTCTTTATAGGGCAGATCTAAACCCTAACTTTCTCTCTCTAGATTTCAACTCATTTTCTATCTCTCTCTCTAGATTCAGCTTATTTGTGGTCTTTGTGGTTGTTTTTAAGCATCCTTTACTCAAACTCGAACTTGTTGGTTGCTCATTTCTCGCCCAAACTCGAACTTATTGTTGTTGCTATTGAAAACACGGACGTGTTGGTTACTTGCTTCTCAAGCTTGTTACTCAAACTTGATATTGTTTGCAATATCATTTGTTTACTTAGTGTTTATAATGGATGAAAAATTATATTATGGTTGTGGTCGAGGGCGAGACCTCAGATATTGTACCAACTGTGGTCGTAAGAACCATACTTTTAATTATTGTTGGCCATTACATGAAAAATCAGTATGGGTTTATCATGCTACTAATGAAGATGGTAATTCTAAAGTTATTGAGGCTAGAGCAAAAAACGAGATGTTAGTCTTAAGATTGCTAAGACATGGAAAGAATATGTAACTAAATGAGAAGAAAATGAGCTTAGCTCCTTGGTGCGATGAAGAGGTACTGTTACATTACTAAATACCCGATTTCCTTCAAATTGTACTGCATTCTACTTTACTTTGTCTAGTTTCGTACGCAGTGTTTCTTTTGTCTCTACGATTCCAAATTCTTTGTATGTTGTAACTATTTGTCTATTATTTCCAATTCGTAAAACTTCTTCTCTTCGATCTTGCAGGAAATTGAAAAAGACGTGAAAGCACGTATGAAGGGTCAGATGGGACCAGCCAAGACCTTTTGTACTCCATTTGATCGGCCCGAACTTCCAGAGGGTAAACTTCTGTATGCCTTTCCAATAAAAAATTATTTCCTTTCTTATGTACGTACTTTCGAGTAATGGATCTTTTGTGTTGTTTGTTCTCGGATTTGATTGCATCTAATTCAGGACAATTGCTCTTTTTAGATACTTTATGCCTATTGTCTTCACAAGTAAATCAAACAACTATGATTTTCTCAATTTGAAACTATGAATCTTCCTATTGTTTTTAGAAATAATTTGTGTCCCGCATAAATGAATAATGAATGATATTTGATTAGTTAACAGGTACGTGTTGTTCGTCGTGACAATGGTTCCAAAGTTGATATGCCAACTTCCAACTTGGTTGAGCAAATTAAAGAAGTGTTAGACGATATCAACGAAATCTTTTTGATGCTGCTAAGCAAAAAATGAGATGCCAGTCTTAAGCTTGCTAAGACATGGAAGAATTTGTAACTGCTCTAAATGAGAAGAAATTGATCTTAGCTCTTTTTTGAGTAAATGAGAAGAAAATGATCTTAGCTCCTTGGTGGTGATGAAGAGGTACTGTTTCATCAATAAATACCCGATTTCCTTCAAATTTATACTACATTCTGCTTTACTTTGTCTGGTTTTGTACACAGTGTTTCTTTTGTCTCTATGATTCCGAATTCTTTGTATGTGTAATCATTTCCCTATTATTTCCAATTCGTAAAACTTCTTCTCTTTGATCTTGCAAGAAGTTGAAAAAGACGTGAAAGCACGTATGAAGGGTCAGATGGGACCAGCCAAGACTTTTTGTGCTCCATTTGATCAGCCCAAACTTCTAAAGGGTAAACTTCTGTATGCTTTTCAAAGAAAATTGTTTCATTTCTTATCTATGTACTTTCAAGCAACGGATCTTTTGTGTTGTTTGTTCTCGGATTCGATTGCATCTAATTCAGGAGAATTGCTTTTTTGAGAGACTTTATGCTTTGCTTCGGGGAAGCTGCCAGAAAGTGGACATATTGGGGCAGACGCTACTAATTGTAGCCTATAGTCTTCACAAGTAAATCAAACAACTATGATTTTCTCAATTTCAAACGGATTATTGTTTTTTGGTTTTTTTATCATGAACAAACCCAATTTGAATGAAAAAAGTTGAATTCTCGATCAGTAGTTTGATAGTTTATCATAGTGGCATTGGTTGGATAAACATGAGTATAGAGGGCAAACCATTTTTTTTAGATTTGTATGTTGGGAAAACAAATTTCTCTAGAAATCTATCTGTGAGTGTCTTTGTTCACTTTGTTTGAGTAAAAATTCTTTGTCAAAATGACGTGTGTTTCTGAAAATCATATTTTTCATAATTTCTTGCAATCTTGAGATTTGAATGGACTTGAATCTGATTTTAGAATGTTTTTTTTGTCTGGTGTATATTGCAGCCAGTCTGAATTTGGGTTGAGTCAAACAATTCAGATTCAGCAAAGTCAGATGGAATAATGAGAAAGAAATAAACCCTATAGCCATAACAAAATACCGAAAACCCATTACTCCTTAATATGTTGAAACAAATAAATAACATGAAGATAAACTAGATAGTACTCCCAATTGACAATAGAGACCAAGTACCATACACCTATACAAGAAATAAAAAGCTATTTTGAACTTTCAGCATAAACTGCAATTCCATACATTATCTTTGCCAAAACATCTTTCGAGTTTCCAAGTAATTTAATGATTATCTTTATCTGTTTTCATCAAAGTCGACTTTGTTTCATCTATTTTTTGATGTTAATGATTTTAACACTTATGATCTCAAACATTTCACTCCCAATTTGTGAATCGAAGTCTTACTGTCTACACTTCAGAAATGTGAAGACAATATACTCAATCATTATATGCAACAAATGAATATCAATCAACATAAGAACTTTATGAGTAAGTACTCTGATACTACATATTATTTTCTTCTTGAATATTTATGGGCGTTTATTGAATTCATTATTTCTTTCAATTAAATCACACTTATTAGAATTAAATATTCATTTTGCAGGTTTATATTTTACACCTTTGAGAAAATAGTTGTTCAACCTTATGGTCGAATGGGTTCAATTTCGATCAACCCTTAGCAAAGAAGATGGATAAAAATTATTCTAATAATGGAGTACTTACTCCGCCTATAAAGGGAAGCCCATAATTTGCAGTGAGAAGTGACGCTTAAATGGAAAAGAATGTGTGAATAAGACTTAAGAGAGGCAAACAGATATAGATATATAGGTGTTTCAGTAAGGGTTCCACTACAATATTTTTGAATTGTCATGTATTATCAAACATACTTTAATTTTTAAATCTTTGTCTGATTTTATCAATTATACGTTAATGTTTGTCACTTACTTCTTAACAATAATTTCCTATCAATATATCGAGAATTAAAGTATTTGGACAATCTGTTAAAGTGTAACATTATGGTAAATTTATTGCATTAGAATTGTACCGTGCCGGAGGCACGGGTTATACCTAGTGTTAGACATATGATGCCTTTATCCGCTATAAACATTAGTAGAAGGGTGTAAAACCCAACAGTGGCGTCTCTTGCAAATAGCTAATTTTTGCTAAAATCGAACTAATCCATGCTTGATTAGATTGATAGTTGTGTTTAAAAGTGTTTTAAACATCTAATTTGAATGTTTTGAATGGGGATTCAATGGTTTTCAAATTAAGAATCAAAGATTGATGATTGAAAGTGTTTCAAAAGATTCAATTTGATTGATATTGGTTTTAAAAGTGTTTTAAAAGTGTTTTAAACACAAAATTTTGATTGATTTTGAATAGGATTCAAGAATTTATCAAATTGATTTCAAAATTGTTCTTTTAAAGAGTTTCAAAAACCTAGAATTTTGATCCAAAATTGGTTTGATTAAGAAATGTTTTTGAGTTTTAGGAAACTTTAAAAACACAATTTGGAAATTTTAGAAGTGTTCTAAAAAGATTTGAAAATTTTAGAAGTGTTCTAAAAGTTTTGGAAACTTTAGAATTTTCTAAAAGTTGGAAATTTTAAAAGTTTCTAAAAGTTTTGAAATTTTTTAAAAGGATTCTAAAAGGATTTCAAAATTTTAGAAAGACGATTTAAAATTGGGAAATAAGCAAATAAGGATTTGCATAAAAAAAAAAAATTTGGAAACCTAGGAGTTTTTAGAAACTCCTAGTGTCCGGCCAGGAAGCTTCTTGGTCGGACCAGAAGCTCCTGGACGAGTCCAGAGCAGCTGTAGAGATGCGTCTTGGAGACGCGTCCAGCAGCTGCAACCATGCAAAAAGCTTCTGGACGTGTCTTGGAGACGCGTCCAGGTCGCGTCTTGGAGACGCGACCAGAAGCTGCGACAGGAGCTTCTCGACGCATCCAGCACTGGAAACAGTAGTTTCCTGGGCGTGTCAAGAGCACTCGACCAGACGCGTTCAGAGCACTCGACCAGACGCATCTTGGAAACGCGTCTGGGAGGTCCTGGTGTCTCGACTAAGTCTGAGACACCACACACTGGTCCTGTCCAGCACCAAACGCGTCTGGGACGCGTTTGGAGCATGGACTAGCGTCCTGGCTCCGGCCAGGACGAGACCAAGCCTTAAAGGCCTCGGCCAGTACATGTCGACCCTATGGGCCGTGCCATGTCCGGACCTTTGTCCAGGCCCTTTTGTGGGCTTGGGCCGGGACCTTTCTTGGACTTGTCCCGGGATTTTTCAAGGCTTTTCGGACCATGAAAAGGGATCATCCTTCGAATGGGAGTTTTTTGCCAAATTTTCTTCCGATTCCAACCAAATAATTCCAAAATTGAACCGGGCCATCCAAAAGGCCGGAACAGGTTTCTCTTAAAATTGATTTATGAAATCATTAAGAATCAAACCAAAGTTTTTCCGAAATTGGGCCGGGCTTTCTAAAGCCAAATCGGGGATTTCTTAAGTTGATTTTAGAAATCATAAAAGATAAAACCGAAACGCACCATTAGTCGAATTCTTCGAAAGTATCTCCCGGATTATCATGCATATATAATGCCTTGATATATTATATGAATGCATGTGTTGTGAATGCGGGAAACTAGTATGGCCATAGATTTGTTTCTTTATTTTAAGCACGGATGGGTGCATAATTTGTAATTAATTTTAATTTCAAGTTTATACGATCTGCGAATCGTTAGAGTCTTGTAATTAGAGTTTAGGGTCAATAAGTCCATTGAAGAAGCTCGAGGAAGGAATCCAAAGGCAAGTGGGAGAAATCAATGGAGGTTCAAAGATGGCGATCTAAGACGAACCAAAAGGCGAACCAAGACAAAAACCAAAGGAGATTAGATCTTCTAGGTTAGGGGCCATATTAGGATCCATGTCTGCATGGTTTACTTTCTCGCGCGCATTTACTTACTTATTTACGCTTTATGTCGTGGATGTTAGTTAGGCTAAATAGTTCACTATAACAAACGCCAGACTAGCGTAAAAGTCCCTAAAAGTAATTTTGAGTAAAGTGCCTTTCCAAATTAAGACACTCGTTGCGCCCTTGTTCTAGGAAGGTGGGTCGGCCTTCGCAGAGTACCTCCTCTACCTTGGGACTATGCGGGTAGGTCTATAGAAGAGGTCTACATGTATAAATGGTTCTACCCAACCAGATCAGCAAAAGAGTTTTGGATCCTCGAGGCAAAAGGATAGATTAGTCATTCATCAATGAAATCTATCAACCACGAGTCATAAGGTATTATCAGTGAAGTAGTTCGCTCACTCGGAACGATGGAGTTAAAGGGTAGGGCCCTAGCCCGCTTTACCCTGAAGAACTGGGGTCTTGGAATCACTTATCCAATGACGGACGATTTTATATTGAATAATGTGGGAAAACTAATATTTTTCAAAAACGATAACGAGTTTAAAACTTTGCAATTCTTTATGTAGTTTTTTAAGATGACACTAGAAAACAAGTTCAACATTGAATCGCACCTAAGGGAAGTGCTGATCAACTTCCTAGAATGGAAGAATGAATTCGAGAATAGTTCTCAGATTCAAAAGGAAAGCGTACTAGAATACCCAAGCTCAATGTTGACTCATACCGGAGAAGGTAAAAAGCCTTTTGCAAGCAATCATATAACATTCTCTTTGAAAGAATAACGGATGCTAGCTAGACCATCAAGACAAACTGAGGAAGAGATTCCCACAGAAGTCATAAATGGAGAGGTACGAGACCTCCAAGCCAATCTGAAAGTCATCCTAATGGAAGACAACAGAATTCATCTATCAACCAATTCAATATCTATTGAACAAAGATAGATAAGACCTTAGATGAGTCAATCAGATTGTTACGAACAACTAAGCAGAACAGACGGGAATATCAAATCCAAGAAAGGTTCTTGAGATTTGGTAAAAGGAATCTAAGAAAGTGTTTTTAGGATTCAAAAGGGCAAAGGGTTAGTCAAGTGAGACAAACATTTGATCAAAGAAAAGCAGTTGCCGAGTACATGATCAAGAATATTCCTCATTACTGTAAATGTTTCCAAATAATGGTTAGACCATTTAAAGAGGAAACTACCCTTAGCACCTGGAGGACAAAGGGAATAGAATTATGAATTCTGGTTTCAATATCCTTGTTAACAAAGTTAAAAACAAGTATCGTAAAATTCCTTCATCAGGTATTTTAAGACCGGATGTGCGGCTCGGTAAAGCTCAAGGGAATCACATACTTGACTAAAAGAAGTAAAAATCCAAGAGGGAGCAGAAGCAGTGATGCTAGGGATGCTGAAAGGGATCGAAATTTTCTTTTAGACACTGATCTACCTTAGAACTTAATAATAGTTATTTTGTTCTTCTAGAAACCAGTGGTAAAATTAACTGAAGGTTAACATTGATAATGGATGATATCAAGAGATTCAAACTCATTAACTTCAGCATTGTCAATTGGGTCTCAGGGACTAATTGACAAAGTCACCCTTTCAAAAAGGCATAGAGACTACTAATTTATTAGGACTCATACGATGTTATGCAGACCTATAAGTTTACTTGCAGAAGCTAACGAGAGAAATTTCAATACGTACTCTGGCAACTTCATGAAGTATGGAAACATACAAATCATAAAGTGTAAGTCGAAATGTTTGAAAGGTTCAAACAAAGTACAAACCGAAGTAATGAATCACTTTGACAAGAGAGTTTAAGTCATCCGATTAGATTGGAGTGGTAAAAACATGAGTCAAATACTTGATAACCATCAAAAGAGTTGAGAAACCGTTCCCAACTCGCTACATGGAACACATCTGAGGGATGGTGGATTTAGTGGGAGTATTTGAACATTGCTATGCATGATTCGATCAAAGATGGGTTTAAAGCCAGTCTTCCGAATATTTTGGGATATATTCTAGAAACGAATGTTTTCTCACTTTACCAAAAATCCGTCTAAAAGCTAAATCTTGTGTAAAGGCATTTTACGAGGATACAAAAATTAGCTAAAGTCTGACGCAATTTCTTTAGAAGAAATTTGGGCTTTTTCCACAAACAATCAAGAGAACAAAGTGTTTATTGCTCATGATAGTATTCTTATAGTAATTAGCATACCTAGTCTTCTGGGAGAAAAGTACTAATTATTACAAGAATAAGTGGGAGGAAAGTACAAGTCGAATTAATTCGACCATTAGAAAAATCATGAAGAGTCATGAAGAACAACAATCATGAAAATTGTACAGGCCGATTAAATTTGACCAAGAGCAACAAAACTGTTGAAAGACAGTAAATCGCGGTTCCTCGGAAAAGGAAAAAGTAAAGATGTAATCTTAAAAACCTACCGCACAAAAGCGAATGACCTTCGCAGGAGAACTCTCAAGCGAATGAGAATACTCCAAATTGTTGTTCAAAAGCCCTAAAGGTCAAGAGTAAAATCTCAAAGATTCAGAAGATAAAGGTTATCTCTGAAGACCTGCGCAGAGACGGAAAACTGACTCTAGATTTTGGCTAGAAGTCTAAATCATCATGGAATCCACATCTCATCAGGACATGTAGCTTGATAATTTAAGTCAACGGAAGACCTAAATTAGTTTTCTAGATTAGAAAACTGAGAATGATGGAAACATTCGAGTTTCCCAAAACTAGACAAGAGGAATCAAATTCCTCCAGCCCAGTTATGTCCATACGCATGCTTCAGGAATTCACGATAGATTATAGCAACCAAGAGTCGGAATCATCGATTCACAGAGGCAATCAAAATAGTTTGATTCTTGAGGAATGAAGAAATTCTTGAACCACGAAATTTCAAGAAGGTAAGTGGGAGTAACAAACCTTCCGGGTCCGTTCCTTTTGAGATGTGGAACACATAATACCTTGTTAAGATCAAAGACACAAGTGGAAATGGAAAGCTTTGAAGTACCTGTGCTTTCAATGGGCATGAATTTGCCACTGCCAACCATGACTACTTCTGTCCCTTTATAAACTTGAAGTGAGATAATATTAGCTGCAGCATGAGTCATGTGACTGTTGTCTCCTGTATCAGCTAACCAGGCTTTATATTTATCATTTGATGAGTCTGACTGAGTACTAGTAGTAAAGCATGTTTCATCATTGAATTCATTTACAAGATCAAAGGATTAACACTCTAAGAAGATATAATCATATTCATCACATATTGTAGCAGTATGACACTCCTGATAGACATCTTCCTCATCACTCTGCTCATGATTATATACAACTGCATTATTACATTCTAGTAATGATTCTTCTTCATATGGATATGACTTAGAATCCAAGTGTTGTTCATCAATAACATGATTTGTAGTTTGATGTTGTTCTTCAGTGTGATAACCAAATAGGGGTTTGTTGGGTTTGTATCTAAAATAACAAACTCCAGCAGAATGACCTCATCTCTTGCAAATTCCACAAGGGACTGAAGAGAAATCAAAGTCCTCTGGCTTTTGATTCTTATATTGAGCGTTGGTATTTGTAGAAGCAGAGCCTTCTTTTCTGAAAGAAGTCTGATTTCTGTAAAAGGTTGGTGAAGGTTTGCTTCTTGAAACTTGTTTCTGATTCGATTTTTTAATATAATAGACTTCATGAGTAAATTCCTTGTTAGATAACCATTGTTCATGCTGAATAAGCCTAGATTTGAGTTGAGCCAAGGACAAAAGCTCATTATTTTCTCTTAGAGCAATAGTAAACTGATCATAATCAGCTGAAAGACCATGAATTGCTATTCTTACTAATTCTGAATCAGAAATCCTATCATGAACAGACATTAAAGAGTCTGAAATATGTTTAATTTCTCTCAAGTATTCAGCTATAGGGGCATCTCCCTTCTTTAAATTTTGCAGCTTTAGCTGATCCTTCTTGGACTCAAGTCCTTCATTGTTTGTTAAATCTAGATATTCCCAAATCTCTCTTGCAGATTTCAGACCATTGATGTGACATGAAAATGTCACATTTTGATGCGCCTAACTTAGATTAATTAGTCATTTTTCGGTGTTATTTTTAATAACTTATCCATGTTTGTCACCTATCAGGAAAACATGGATAAGTTATTAAAGTACTTTTCAAATAGAACATGACAAAAAACTTTCTTTTGATCTCCATTGCTAAAAATCTGGATTAATCTGTTCAATTCCTTGAATGAATTTTAACTGAGGTGGTTCCTGAATCGAACCATTGACAAAACCTATAAGTTCATAGGTATTTAAAATAATTTCTACTTGATCACGCCACATGAGATAGTTAGAGTAAGGATTTTTGAGTTTAAGGTCCACAAATAGGGGGGAGTAATGAGTCATATATCCACTCCTAAATCAATAAATAATATAAAACCAAAATAAACCAAAAATGTAAAATAAGTCCAAAAATTAACTATTTGGTGGGCCTCATGCATCAATCCTTTAATTATCTCTCATTTTTGCCCTTTCATAAATATTTTTTAATCATTGGTAAACCAAAGGTTTATACTGGTTAAGTTAATAACTCTTTCCGTAAATTTTATGAAAAAAGTTTTAGGTTGGATATTTAATACCAATCTTTATTTCCATAAACTCCATAAATATTTAACCAAATCAGTGGATACTTAACAAAAACGAGTTGCCCTCTAAAAAAACGAGTTTCCATCTATGTAACTCTATATTCTTTGAATTCAAGAAAGTATATTATTTCTAAATCCTTTGTATTTGATTAAAGTAACCTACCAAATCAATGGATATTTACCTAAAACGAGATGCTCAATCCCAAAAACGAATTTCTCTCTCTGTAACTCTTTGTTCTTTGAACTTTAAGAAAGTATGAAGTTTTGATTTGCGTTTTATCTCTACCTCGATCTAATTAGACATCTACAAATTCGTTTGTGAGGTATGTCCAACTTAAATTGATCATTAGAATCTATAAATCTCTATTACTACAATTTCTATTACTACAATCTTCTTTAAAAAATTATTTATTCTAACAAAAAACTTATATGTAACATTTTTTATCACTTTTTCGTAAAAAGTGAATGTTGAAATCTCTATCAATTCAATATTTTTTTCATAAAAAAGTTTTATAAAGTGAAATTGTGTTTGCAACATTTTCTGTATTTTACTAGCATTTTCTACATTCTATTAGCATCTGTTATGAATTTATTACAATAGGTTAAAAAGCAAATACTATTTTGTTAGCATCTTATTGATTCTAATAACATTTTTTTACATTCTATTAGCATCTGTTGAATATATTTATTACAGTAGGTTAAAATTCAAATATTATTTTTCTAGCATCCTATTGATTCTACTAGCATATTCTACATTCTATCAGTATCTGTTGAATGAATTTGTTACAATAGGTTAACAAATACTTTTTAGTAATTAAAATATATAAGGTGAAATTGTTTTTGTTACATTTCCCGTATTCTACTAGCATTTTATTGATTCTAGTGACATCTATTATGAATTTGTTACAGTAGCTTGTGTATGAGGTATGCTCATTTCCTACCCACTCTGTCAATCTCATTGATCTCACATGTAGTTGTCGTAGGTGGTCGATAGATGGTATCCCTTGTCAACATGCCATGTTGTGCATCAAGAATTATGAGTGATACGACAAGTTCTTTTGATCATTTTCACTAAACAAGCGTTCGTCAACACTTATGAATTATGTCTACCCAGTACCAAATTATGATGAGCCAATGGAGTACAGCGATGAAACAAGAACACTACCTCCGTTAACAAAGAGAAAACCGGGAACACCAAGGACAGTAAGAAGAGAGAGCTCATGAAACATACCCAAAAAAATGAGGGTTTGGCGGTCGGTGTAAAAAACCAGCTTATCACAATAGTGCCTCATGCACGGCAGCTATATAATAACTAACTTAAATTTTGATTATGCAGGTTTACTTATTCTGCTAGAAACATAAATATTCTACTTATGTCATTTATATGTTTAGAGAATTTGATCAATGTTACCCGATTATCGTATTTAAACAAGAGGATTTTCCGCTTTGTTATATAGATATGTATAGAATTGCCCCTACCAGTTAGCAACTCCCTTGTCACATTGATGAGAAGTATGATGTTTAGGTTTGAACTGACAAATAACTTTCAGAATGAAAGATCAAAAACTAATAAATATTTATAGGTAACAATCGTCAAGTTCACATAATTTTTTTCTCATGCTTCTAGACAACGAACATTAAACTATTCCAATATAAACTCAAAGTAACGAGTGAATCATTACTGAAACTTTTTACCCGTCATAATAACTTAACCGCAAAAGTTATCTCCTTTATCTAAATAAGACTCAATCACTCAAATCATACAAATCAGAAAACTCTTATGTTTCTTGTAATTGTTTATTTTTTTTCTTCACTCAGCACCAACAACGCATATGTGATTCTTAGCAGTGAACATATATTTTGAGAGGGATCCACGATGAAGAATACGAGTTTATGTTATGAAGAAATCAAATGTAAAGAAAGATGAACTTTAATAATACATAAAGTTAACATTTAGAGTCACCTAACCCTTCGTCGTCATTTTTTTCAACTCAAACCAATGAAGAATGAAAGGAGTTTTACTGAATAATTGCCTACTAAAACTACTGACATAGAGATTGTGATCCTCTATATTGAAGAAAAACCGAACATAAATTGAAGGTAATAAAGGAATTTGTATTGCATTAAAACTATTAGGAAACATCAAAAAATATTTTGCATCATAACAAAAAGCAAAATTATGCAAGTACCAGGAAATACAAAATCTAGATAAATTGAGGTTTTTCATCAAACAAATGGAACTCACAATACATGACGTTTTTAATGTTTATCAGTAGTGTGTGAAAGTTATAACTCTCTATTTGAAATGTCTTTTATTTGGCGAAGTATGCCTTCATTACATATTTGGATGTGCCAACGTAAGTTTAAAAAAATTAACTGGTTTTAGGCAAAGATTACGCAAAGGTACTTCATTCTCGAATTCAAATGCTTCCAAAATCTGAATGAAAATTCAAAAAGAAAAATCGACCCACTACTACAATTTCAAAATTACAACAATTGATTGAAGAAAAAAGATATTTGATTCTTTTATTCCTCTGTGAATTCATATTTTTACTTGTAACAACACTATCCTCAAAATTGCTTGGCCAACTGGGCCATCAAATTCGTTCTTATTCAAAACCCATACCATAAAAGATGGGTATCAGTCGTTTCTCTTGAGCAAACAAATCGGAATGAAAAGTTATCTTTAAAAAACAATGTCAAGGAAATATATTTAGTATATTCCTTTATCTGATCGAATATATCTAGTAATGTTTCGTTCTTCTTGAACGGGTGAACTTTTGCTTACCCGTTAAAGAAAGCAACATCAATGGTATGGTTCATATCACAATTGTTCTCCCTTCTATTATCACCAATTGTTCCAGTAACTAACTCGAAGCTTTTCAGTTTCCTCTGACAGCTTCTATTTCTCTTGAGTTGGACAACATATGCCACAATGAAAAGTTTACTTAGCCTGGTCTTATCATAAGTCAAAAACAAAAATCAGATAAAAAACAATCTAAAGTTCTCATCTTTAGTCAATTCTCTCCTTTTTATATACAAAATTGAACCTTTAGATTTTATATACAAGTTAGCTGTTTGGTTCTTTGAAACTATGAACTTAGAGAATTAAACTTCAGAAAAATTTAACCTCGATACCTGATTCTAATATTGGAGCGGTAAGAAAGATTTGAATTTGAGGTATTATCAACTTAAACAGTTGGTACACTAAAAAACATTCAAGGAAGATGATACCAAGTTACCAACTTATACCTTTAATCAGACGTTTATTACACGATACCGTATGTTCCATGCAAGATCTATAGCTAAATCTTGCAAGGAGAAGCTTTACATTACTGTAATAAATAAATAAAAGAACTCCAAAACTTACACAAATGTACATCCTCAATGTCATTCTAACGAAGTGAAACTTTCACAACTCAATGACTTCAATTGAAGAGTAAAACATCCTTATAATGAAAATGAGGAGGAATTGAAAAAAAAACGCAAACAAATACGTACTTTCTTAAATAATGATGTAATACTTTGTTCTCGATTCAACCTCTTTTTTTAGTTATTATACAGTAAAGATAAGTGGATTGAAAAGAGTATATGGAAAATATTAACATAATCGAATTTACCGAGATTAATTTTCACCTCTTCTCTATTCCATTTTAGTGCCCACTCAAAGATATTGAAAATCCCTCGGTCTTCGAAAGGAGATTATATTTGGGCCTTCATGTGGGATGCTTGTTTTGAATTCTAGTTTTTAGTTATAACATGATTCACGTGTATTTTGCTGTTATTAACTTAATAGGAAGGTCTTATCAATAAAATTTTGTTGTCATCTTATAACAATACTCCCAAGTACGACAAAACAGCTTACGTAAATTAGTTTATATTGCTTAAATTTGATTTATTTACATATCTGATTTCTTGTAAGATAATATAGTAGTTTATACTTGCTAGAATTAAGATGAGTGCAACTAAAACCGATTAATGTGTCTTTGAATTACATGTTAGCGAGTTATGATTGATTTCATGTGAAATTGTAATAGGATTTTAGTTTCAACTCACTGCCCCCACGGAATAGTTCAACAGTGTCAATCCAGTGCCCCTTTCTTAATAATGAGAGCAACATAATTAACACTTCCATCGTAGAGTGCATATGATGCACGAATGAACCATATTTACTTTTCGATTGGTGTGGACTATAGAGTAAGTGTGTACACTATAATGGTATGGATGAATAGGTAAGGGTGGAAAATTCAAGAGAGTAACTACAAATGAGTTTTGCATAATCAAACAGATGAAAGAAGCTAATAGAGATTGAACTTACTTGAAACGAAGATCGTTGGGGTGTAATTTCCAATCTGTTACATAAGAGAAGAATGAATCATATAGTAATTCAAACTTGAAAATTTAGGTCTCATTGATACACACATTGAAACAACCAAAGAACATAAAAAACTTTAGTTACCTAATGTTTCAAATTAATATAACCCCAAAACCTTAAAAGGGTCGCCTTGTAACTATCTTAAGTATTTCAAAACTAAATCCTGGAGCCAATTTAACATATCAGGGCTAGGGGTACAAGTACTCTCATCAACGATTTATTCTTCATACAAGACCTTATTTGTTCTTCTAAGAATATCTTCTATGCCAGAGGGTTAGAGAAATCTTCTTCAACAACGAATATTCCTAAACTCTAAACAAGAAAGAAATGAAGGAAAAAAATGTTAAGCCAAAGAATAGGGTCGATTAGCACTAATATACATATCGGAATAACAAAGAAAAATAGAAGTTATAAAGGATAAAATCAATTCGGAAGCATTTATTGGTATTATAGCATACAGAATTGCATTGGTCTAATTTGGGGCTCCTCGATGCATCTTTACTCAATCTCTACTAACATATCGGGATAATACTGAATCAATCCTTAGATTTATTTCTGGCCATCGGGGAGCCGTATGAGGCCGAAGTATCTTAACAAATTAGATATAGAAATGAAACTACAGATCCATTACTCAATTCAGTTGTCCCTCTTCCGTTCGCTGTCACAAGTATCACAAGCGAAAAATAAATAACTAAGCAAATGTGAACAGTGGGTATTTCTTTATTTAAAGACAATAAAACGTTACCTAGCTAAAGCAAAATCATTTCTCCTGTGCTACTTATCTCGAAAACCAATCTGCGTACAAAACCATAAGAATCAACTATTTAAGTAATGAAAAAGATTAACAAATCAACATTCAAAATAGGGAATTATACTGTATGGATTAACACCTCTAATAACCATGAAATAATCTCAGTAGCTCTTATAAGAATATAAACTAATTAAGTAGTAAATAAGACTCATAACTTCAAATCAAACCTAGTATAATCACCGAATGACATTAAAAAACATTGAAACTTATATGAGATAATCTTCAATTTCATTAGTGAAAAACAAATTCCAACATTGATCATACAAATAATAGAAAGTATGATGTTATTATTAACATTATAGGCAAATTCACTGAATCTCTAGTAACCACGAAAAATCTCATAAATTTCACTGTTATTGAATAAGCAAGCCTCAAAAACCTAGGTAGTCATCAGCTCAGTAAATTCTACCACTTGGTGTATCCTCAACACTCTTGTTATCTAGAAGAAGACCATTCACCGTATGGATGAAAATGATTCCTGCAATACAAATAACAACAAGTATGGGAAAGAAGATACCAATAAGAAGAAGAACAAGAATAAATTCTTTTTAGCAGCATTTTTGCGCCCATTCAGAAATGAAGAGAGTGAGATAGAAAGGCCCAGAATAAATGAGAAACGATGTGAGAATGTGGGCGCCATTTTGGGTGTCTCCAAACGGGTGAGATTACTTCAAGGAGAAGATTAAGGGATTACTTCAAGGAGAAGATTAATGGTTATGGAGATTTGAGGAGATGTAGCCTGGGGATCAGAAGAGAGGATTAATGTTGAGAAATTTTACGGGGGAAGATGAAAGATTTCCTTAGAATTGAATTTCTTATTCAAGGATCCAATTTAATTTTAGAGAAGATATTGAATACAAGGTGAAGTTTGACATCAAATACAATGTGTCATCTTCCAATCTTCGTTGGCAATTTTATCTTTTTTGTCCTAGTCACAACCAATGTGTTTTGGAACTTTTCCTAATAAGCATGAGAATGCATTTACTTAGTCCTAGTCAGCTGCATGTATTTTGTCCCAGTCAGCTTGAAACCATCATGTTTTGTTATATAGACTAGGCATAACCCCCGCACGTAGTGGGGCAATGCCCCTTATGAAATTCAAATATTGGGGAAATGAAATTGAGATACGTAGAACTGGTTACAATTTTTATTTATCTAACACATTGTATGTAACTATGGATACAATACATTATATCATAAATGAGTTGAGAACTATTCGTTTTTGTGTTCCAACAATAAAAATATCATCTTGTCGAAACAAAGTTGTATATGTGATGTACATGATAAAACAAATACAAATTAGACAGTAAAGTAAGAATATCTATAGTTTATAATGAAATTCGAATCTCAAACGTAAACTCCAACCTCCGTATGCTTGAGAAATCCCCTAAATTTGTTTTTCTTCGATATATTTGAAACTACAAAGTTGAAAAAAGTAAATAATAAGAATAAAATACAAACATTTGCTTTACATTCACCTGTAGACATAATAAAATTGTGTTATAAGTTATGATCAGTCACAGTATTCTCCTTAGTTGTCTTCACACAAACAATTACTTGCAAGGAAAGTAAATAATTGTTAGGAGGTGCAGAAGGGTGGAAGAATGGAGAAGAAATTTAGCAGACTATACTTCAATGAAGAGGAAGGGCATACGTAACATGTTGTTAAGCAGCAATTAGTACAACCATGGGCGTTCCGAATTTGGAAAGATTACACGTTGCAGACTTAGGTACAACTTGAAACTCAAACACCACAATATTAACTTAAAGATATGCATCAATCTGCCATTAGCACGCCATAAATCGCCGAGGATGAGAGGCACACTTTCAAGTTATAGCAGCCATCCTGAAATTGTTCAACAAAGCTCATGATGATAGGTTTTAGAGTGAGAAACAATAAATCTGCGGAGATTTGTGCCCCCAATAGACATGTACAGGTATTTTCAAGCAAACTTATCAACATCACCTCGTTCACAATAAGAACTAAAGACAGAAAAACCATTGAAAATAATTGGATTCACATTGCGTAATCCTGTTTACTTGGCCAACACCATCCTCACAAACTCCTCATAGTTTACTTGGCCATCCCCATCCACATATATTTCTCTGATCATCTCGCCCACTTCTTCATCAGTCAATTTCTCCCAGATTTGTCATCACATGCCTTAACTGCTCTATGTTGGTATAAAAAACAAATACAATTTATTATGATAGGATATCTTTCCAATGGTCGGAAAATATTTTGATAACTTAGTGTCTTCTGTAATACATATTATAAGTTTTGATGTAAGAGCTCTTTGCTCGATTGGTGCACTCTTTACACCATTGTCAATATATTATAGACCTTTAAGAAAAAAATGCAAAACCACAATGTACACAAAGTATGAAGAACCCAATTTTGTATTGTTTTTGTAATAATAAAATGAACAAATAACGATCATACAAATATATAAATGAATCGATAGGGCCTATCTCTGCAGCTGAAATGACACCATTACGATCCTTGTCAAAAACCTTGAAAGCTTCCTTGAGTTCTTCTTCGGAATCAGTATCCTTCAAGAGTAGAAATAGAAATTTTAACCATGTCAACATAATTATTCTGAAATTTTTAAATTTAATTGAAGAAAGAAAACGTGTATTACTTCTTCCAAACATTCATGATCTTAAATTTCAAATACACAAATAAATCAAGTGAAACAAATATAACAAAATATTAAGATATAATATTTTCATGAAGAAAGAAAAAGAGGCGAAATTTAATGGGTAACAACTATACCTATATGGGTTTAGAATCACTATTATGGTGTTCCGTGACAAAATGTTATAGATGAAATTTTTTTTTGGATTTGAATGAAAGAAACACCATTCGGACGCTAACCGATTAATATGTAGGGTTTGTAAAGACTTTGCGACCTTAAAAGTGGAGTCAAACTCCATATGGTTGAGATATTAGTTGGAAATATATTTTCTCCAATAATCAAAATTCAAAACTACAGAATTGGTAAATTAAATAATAATAATGAAATACATATCTATCCCTAGAAAATACCTGTACATGTCTATTCTAGCGACATGTAGACTGTAATGAGAACAAACAATCCAAGTGACGTTTCCATATCTAATGTTCTAGAAGAAGGTATTTAAAAAAATCCATTACCAATTATAAAAGGCATGGAGTAGTTAACTTAGCGTTAAAGTGACCTGTAGATATAAAGAAATTGCGTTATAAGTTGTAGATTGCCCACAACACTCTGTTTAGTTGTGGTTCGTAACGTGAATAATTAGAGTATCAAGAAGGATAAATGTCAATGATTGTCAGATGATGCATAATTGTGGGAAAAGACGAAGAAATTTAGTAGACTACACTTTAACGGATTAGAAGGTTATATGTAGCATCCCAATAAGGCGTAGCACCGGACGTGACCAGTTTGGAAAGATAGACATTACAGTTGAACATGTGTTATGTCTTGACGGAAACAATAAAAAATTTAAATTACAGTAATAGAGACCAAAGTACTTAAATATACTAAAGATTCCATGTCTTGTGTAATAAAATACCTAATGACTTGTGTAGTTGAATAGTACTTTTGTTGACCTATTGAGTTTGAAACGAAAACGCTTTAGTTATGTTCTTTACTTATGGTGATTGTAAACATCCATACAAATGCGTATGAAATTAAATTTAAGCGACAACCCAAAGAGACCAATGTGGCTATAAGACGACCTTGTTAACTATAGCTGAACTAAAATTAGGAGTTGCATTGATGGATTTATTGAGTAATTTGAAACTTAAACATAACAAGACTAAACTAAATATATGGAAAACTAAATATATGGATAAAAGAACCCTTTGCTGCACCAAATGTTTCAACTTGATTTTATGGCACCATGATAACCTACATTAAATTTAAGCGACAACTCAATCAGACCAAGACGACCTTCTTAACTGTAACTGAACAAAAATAAGGAGTTGCATTGACGGAATTGTTGAATAATTTTAAACTTAAACATAACAAGACTAAACTAAATATATGGATAAAAGAACATTCACGATGTTCGTGGTAACCTACAATTTTTTTAAAATGAAAACAATTAAAGAGGTAAAAAAATAATATAACAGATAAGTAAAGTTAGTGTGTCGTACAGAAAATTAATGATTCAACCTTTGTGTGAAGCCAAGCAACTACAATAAGAACATTCACGATGTTCGTTAGTACGTTCCGATCAGGAGGAAGATATACATATCTAAAATGGGAAGGATGTTAATGAGGACTGAGGAGAACATGAAACTAACTTTTATGACAAACCAAATAATTTATTTCACTATTAGATGACTGGATCAACAAATGAGGATGTCTTCACAATTTTACAATGAAAACTCATTACCAAAGAAAGGAGAAGGAAGTAACATACTCAAGATGAGGAAGAAATGTGTATTCCACGACAATCTTGTAGCTATAGGTTCACTAACAGGAAGAGACCCCATATTGACTCCCCTACTTTGGTTTCCAGTAAAGCCGACATCTTTGGTCAACTATGCAGGTAGACAACTCGAGTCCTTCACAACTTGTGCTTCATTTTGTTGATCCTTATTATCTGTTGATATTGGCTTAGTTGCTGAATAAAATTTGACTAATTTGCTTAATGTCAGGTTGGTACGTAATTTAGGGGGAAGACTTCTTTCCCTACTAAGTTACCAAAGAAATGGAAAACTAAAGAGACATTTCTTCTCTTTTCCTAACCGTAAAAGTTAATCAAACAAAAATTAAAGGTAATAAGAGCAAAACATATATGTACTTGTTTAGTTGTCTTTTGCTTCATAAGTCAAGTTTTCATCTTTGAAATCCACAAATGCAATATTCCTTAGCCTCAACATAACAATAAAGACCGGTCAAGCGGATGAATATTGAATGCAAAGTCCCACCTAAATAACCCAACCAGTAAATATATAATTTGCAGGCATGTATGGAAGGTTACCAATTTATAGTT
>BEHA01050173.1:428394-440621 GCA_002897215.1 Eschscholzia californica subsp. californica
TTGTTGTAGTATTAATTTTTGGTTGTTCATTGTTGCCAAGTATTGATTTTGGTTTATATTTTAATATGATACTTTATATCTTTTAAAATTCATATACTTAGACTCTTAAACATCATTTCAAAACTTGCTAATTTTTGCTTAAAAATTTGTTCATTAATTGTTATACAACCCGCATAGCTTAAAATCGGTTCATGAATTGTTTGTGCAACTTGTATGTACTACTAATGTTAATACATTTTGCAGGTTTTCAACAACTAATCTGGAAACCCCTTTTCTTCGTATAAATATTATAACAAATGACCGAACATACACAATGGTTAACTTAGTTAAATAAAAAAAACTTGTTTGGTACACAAATGGGTGGAATATATTTTGATGTTGCAATCTATGTCCAGAAACGGAATAAAGTGAGGAGGCTGGCATAAAAAAGAGAAGGTACATGTTTTATTTGTTTGCTTATGTTAATCTCATACACTTGTAGATTGTTGTTTGGTTTTATAATCTAAAAGTACCTGTGCATCTCTAATTCACCAATGAAATATTGTTGATATGATGAAAGAAGGTGGAATGGACAAAACCATGAATTATATGTATATCTTGTGGGAACATTCCAATCTAAATGAATCCAACGGTTAATAACTCACTCGGACTAACACCCTTATAGCCTTCTCTTTAATGTTGCATAAAGGGCATTCCCCCGTCCGTAGGACGGGGGTTATGCCTAGTATATCATATAACACATATTATATATCATATAACACATATCACATATCATACACCACATATCATATGTTAGATTTATTTAATAGTTTTAAGTGAAAAAATAAATTATTTTGCCCTTCTTATAATAAAGTTAATTTTTTTGCTTTCTTAACTTAATTTTCTTGTTTTCACAATTGTCCTACTTACTCGTTTAATATTGACCTGGTTGATGAATAAATTAAGTTAAATAAATCATACTTAACCTAATAAAAAAATAATAATAAAATTAATTTTGTGGTTCCACAATATTATTTTTTCTACTAATATCAGTTAAATCAAAATTTAACTTAATGTTGTTATAGGGGAGGATGAGGAGCACATTTGACAGACCGTACACGACGAAGGCCGAGACAGGATTTGTTGGAGTGTTTCTCACTGGTATTATTGCTGTGAGTGTGGAGGACCATGGGGATGGTTGGTCCTTGTCATCTGCATATCGATAGATTCTGACTATTTATAGTGTAAGTTCTCTTACATCTACTATATTTTAAATGTAAATTTTTTACCACTTATTCTTATATGGAAATTGATGATACATATTTGAATAAACGTACGGCGTTGTAGGATCAGTTTTGGCCTTTACTATGATGACTTTCTGCGTCAGAGAAAAGGGCGGACTTTACGTATCCATATTCAGTCCTATGATGCTCCTGTTGGTTGCCCTTCTTAGATGGTTCCTGCAAAATGAACTAATATTCCTTGGCAGTAAGTAAATAAGACTTCAGAGTTCTCTCTTTAAAGTTTTTCAATCTATAACTAAGCACTAACTACTTATAAATGTTCTTTTCAGTTTGTTAATAACAGTATCGATTTTATTGAGATTTTCATTAGTCTAGTGGGTGTTGTTGAGGGAACAACGACAAAGTGCCCTTGAAGAAGAAGAATGTCTCCGACACATGGAATATATCATATATTATATATCATATAACACATATCACATATCATATATAAGACTTATTTTAGTTTTAAGTTAAAAAATAAATCTTTTTGCCCTTCTTATAATAAAGTTAAGGGAAGTTTTATAGGCAATGCCCAAACAAGTTAAAGGCTATGTATTTTTTATCCAAAACTTGGTAAAAGCAAGTTGACCAAACATGGTTAGAGGCAATGCCCAAACTTGAAGGTGTTTGTCAAACACTTTTTTTCACTTGTTCTTGCAAATGTCGTCGGTCGAACGTTAATTTCCTGCTAGCAACCTAAATAAAAAAATGGTTCATCTTCTTCCTTCCTTCATCATCTTCTTCCCTCCTTGTTCTTCTCCTTTTCTTCCTTCCCCTCACTTCTCTTCTCTCTCTACAATTCCAGCTACTCATTTCTCGTTATAGTAAAGGTAATCGCTATTCTTGTCTTTTCACTTCGATCTTTATGTACTGATAATCCTCCGATTGATTGATTGATTGATCGGTTGTTCTATTAATTATGTTCAATTTCTCTGTTCTAAGTTAAAATAGGGTTTATTCTTTGTTGAACTGTTTGGCTTGAGTTGTTCGGCAGTAGTGGTTGATCAGACATTTAACTTGATTTGAAGCTTTTGGTTGGTAAATTAGGTCTTAGTTTGTGTGAATCAATGACTAGTTTTAGGTCTTTAGGGTTCAATATCATACAAATTATCTGATTTTCAGAAATGGTTGTTCTTTAGTATGATTTCTCAAGGTAGCTTGAGTTACGTAAAGGCTGTCAGATAAAAGTTTCATGCCCTCTCATGGTGGATGCACCTTGAGAAGAGGTAAAAGTACTAAATCTTCAAATTACTAAAAGTTTATATTTAGGTTTTTTAGGAGATTGTCTTATATAGTATGGCAGAAATCGACCTATTGATTATATCGGGTAGCTGGAAATTTGAAGGCATGGAAAATCTATTTGAAGGATTTTCGAGACTGTCGGCGAAGGGGTTCCTCTCCTTCGCCGGCCAATAGAGAGAGAGAAAAGAGAGAGGTGAGAGGAAGGAAGAAAACGAGAAGAAGAAGGAAGAAAACGAGAAGAAGAAGATGAAGGAAGAAGAAGATGATGAAGGAAGAAGAAGAAAACACATATCACATATCATATATCAGACTTATTTAGGCGTTCTTGAGGGAGCAACGTCAACGTGATCGTGAAGAAGAAGAACGTCTCCGACACATGGAATATATTATATATAACACATATCACATATCATATATCAGACTTATTTAATATTTTTAAGTGAAAAAATAAATTATTTTGTCCTTCTTATAATAAAGTTAATTTTTTCTTTCTTAACTTAATTTTCTTGTTTTCACAATTGTCTTACTTATTCAGTTAATGTTGACTTGGTTGCTGAATGAATTAAGTTAATGATAGAAATAAATCATACTTAACTTAACAAAAAAATAATAATAAAGTTAATTTTGTGGTTCCGCAATATTATTTTTGCTACTAATATTATTCAAATCAAAATTTAACTTAATGTTGTTATAGGGGTGGATGAGGAGCACATTTGACAGACCGTACACGACGACAGTCGTGACAGGATTTGTTGGATTATTTCTCACTGGTATTATTGCTGTGAGTGTGGAGCACCATGGGGATGGTTGGTCATTGTCGTCCGCATTTCGATGGATTCCGGCTATTCATAGTGTAAGTTTTCTTACATCTACTATATTTTAGATAATAATAAATTTTTTATCACGTATTCTTATATGGAAACCGGTGATACCTATTTGAATAAATGTATGGCATTGTAGGATCAGTTTTGGTCTTTACTCTGATGACTTTGTGCATCAGACAGACTTTACGTATCCATATTCAACCCTATGATGCTCTTGTTTGTTGCCCTTCTTAGATGGTTCTTGCAAAATGAACTAATATCCCTTGGTAGTAAGTAACTAAGAATTCAGAGTTCCCTTAATATAGTTTTTTAATCTATAATCAAGCACTAACTACTTATAAATGTTGTTTTCAATTTGTTAATAAAGTATCGATTTATTGAGATTTTCATTAGTCTAGTGGGTGTTGTTGAGGTAACAACGTCAACGTGCTCGTGAAGAAGAAGAACGTCTCCGACACATGGAATATATCATATATTATATATCATACAACACATATCACATATCATATATCGCATATCATATATCAAACTTATTTAATAATATTAAGTGAAAAAGTAATTTTTTCCCTTCTTATAATAAAGTTTATATTTTTCTTGTTTTCACAATTGTGTTACTTATTCGGTTAACGTCTCAGTCCTTCTGATGGCAAACCTCTCCCGGATCCATCTGTTTATCAACGCCTGATTTGTCGTCTCCTATACCGCACAGTCACTCGACCTGATATGAGCTTTGTTGTCGACAATTTTAACCAACTTTTAAGAACTCCCAGCACTTTTCACCTCGATGCTGCTCATCGGATACTCCGTATCTCAAGATTTCCCTAAACCACATTATTTGCCTCTCAGCTACAAGCTCCCTTCCTGTCTAGGGATATTGAGACTCCAACTGGGTTGGATGTCCCTCCACTAGCCGCTCTACTACAAGCTATTTCACCAGGCTTGGTTATAGTCTTTGTATGGGCCAAAATCTGTCATCAAGGGCGTCCCAAAAAATCCATGATTAATGGGTCCACAGAAGGGCCAAGCCCGTGAACTAAATGACAAATGGGCCCGACCCTTTCATTTTCAAGCATCCGGGGTGACAAGAAAATCACGCGCATTGGATAAAGGAATCAACCCTGGATAGAAAAGTTAGCCCCGCACGAAAAGGTTGGTCGTTAAGCATATATTTGTTGAGGCGTTACTATTATTCAAGATACTAGTTGGCCAAGACTATCATCAACATATCCGTTCGATGGGAGTTGCGGTATCCGCATTCATGTCCAAGCGTTACCATATTCAATGCGACAACCCACCACCAGGTAATAGTTGACCACGAAACACTATATAAGAATCATCTGATTATCTACTAAGGCATCCAATCACGGAGGACAACACCCGACATCCAATTCACCCGCAATCAACTAACCATTTGTTTTCTATCTCATCGATCATCCAAACCTCCGGAATGCAACCAACGACTGCTACTACCATCATCTCTCCAGACGACCACCTGATTAAAAAAAACGAGTGATCTTTCTCTCTCCTGACGACCACTTGATCAAGAAGCTGACTTGTGATCTTTCTCTCTCTTGACGACCACCTGATTAAAGAAGACGGGTGATCTTTCTCTCTTCTGACGGTCACTTGATCAAGCAGTTGACGGCTGATTTTTCTCTCTTGACAGCCACCTGATTAAGGAAGACGACTGATCTTTCTCTCTCCACACGATTAAGGGGTGCAAGCACTTTATCTCACTCGACGACCAGAGAAATAGGCAAGCATACACCCGATTGTATCACTCTCCCAACGGTCGTCTTGCTCAAATATCATATTTAACTCGATAGCTCAAACTCTGGTTTATTATTCGTATTCAAGATTTGTCAAGTTTACTGACTTAAACGTCGGAGCCCCTTAGCCCAGCATCATCCCGGTGTCCCAAGGATCTTATGGTCACGTGTGTTTTGTCTCTTGTCACAAATTAAGCCCTAAGACGTCGTCGGTGTCCATAAAAATATTAACATGTGAAGGTTTGATTTCCGGTCAACGGTCTGATCCCCTTGACTTCTTGACCCGTGATTCCATACCCTCACAGTCTTCTTTCTTGGAAATACAAAAAACAACCAACGATGGAAATATCGTCTGCTGGGGCAGAATATCGTGCTCTAGCCAACGCACATGCGAACTCCAATAGTTAAAATAACTTCTCTGTGATTTAGGCATTGAACACTCCGCACCTATGTCCGTCTACGTGATTATCGCGCCGCTCTCCACATTGACGACGACTTAGTCTTCCACGAAAGAACAAAGCACATTGAAATCGACTGTCATTTTGTTCGTGAAAAGATTAAAGCTAACGTTATCGCCCCTCGATTCACACCAACAACAGAGCAACTTGCAGACATCTTTACTAAACCACTTGGAACCGACGCGTTCAAAAAGATGATTGGAAAATTGGGCATCATCTCCATCACTTCTCCAACTTGAAGGGGGGTATTAAGGGTCACACATAACCGGATCAAAACGACCCAGCTGGATGACCCCCGCTGACCCGACAGTGGGCCCGATCTGGCTCTCGTCCAGATCTCTCTCATATATAAACTAGGCTTACGATTTTATGTGTATCTTGTACCACTTAGTTACGACTTCATGTATATCTATACCTCTTGTAAACCTATATATACCCATCCACTGTAATGAATAAAATACACAAAGAGAATTTATCTCTAACTGTCTCCCACTCCCCTCCTCCCTCCGCTCCTCTCTCCCTCTCTCTGCTTCTTTCTCTTAATCTATTCATAGAGGTCATTGCCTCTTCACAAATAGCAATAGTTTGTACCAAAGATTTCCAGCACACGACCGATATTCAAATAAATATTTAATTTTTGTCATATGCTTAATTTGATGAATATATATATATATATTAGTTTTGTACAAAAAGCAAGTGAGGCAAATAAATAAGTTAATTTTTTTGATGATGATTATTTGGGATTTGAGAACCATTATATTGGATCCTCAAAAGCACCTTTATAAGATCTTCTTTTTTGGATTCACCTCATGCAGTCATCTTATCTTCATTTTTCTGTATGAAAACAGAAGGTACTTTGTATCCTCAATGAACAAACAAAAAAGATCATCCATATTAAGAATCAAAATCTAGAGAAATCTCAACAATTTCTACATTTGTAAAAAATGTTATGAGTTCTTTTCCCCACTAGTTAAGATTTCTTGTGATTAACTAAATTAAACTTCCAATAAGAATCCTAACTTTATTTTTGAAGTGCTAATCGAAGATTAGGACGTTAATGAAGATCTTAAGAAGATTTTAAGATCATTATTAAAGTAACTTTGTTGGAAAGAGGATTAATTAGTCCCATATTGGTCACTCTTCCACCATTATGAACACATGACTAGAGCATCCTTAAGTAACCGATACTAAGGATATATGTTCTATGGAGTTTTTAGAATTACATTATATTCTAGGACAATATCGATTGGGTATTTAAACTAAATTATGAAATTCTTTGAAGTGTAAACAAAAGTTGGCACATTTTACTAGTTGAATTGGTGATATGCAATAGCTACCACTACAAAAATCGTGGTTATTATTGATGAGGTTTTTACATCAAATCGTTACAATGTACCACCATCTTAATACACATCACAAATACTTAACTCAAAACTACCCTAGTGTTTTAACCCAAAAGAACTAAAAACCCATAGTATTGGTCAACAATGTCGCATAAACTAACTTTGTATAACAAATCAGGCGTGTGGGACTATTGAAAGAATAGCTTTTACGGCTCCCTAAAACTTTTATGATCAAATAAGTTAATTTTCTGAAGTGGGGATTATGTCAATGATTTTATAATGTTATCTTTTAGGGGATTGTTTTTGTTTCTTCTTGTGTGTTTAGTTATGATAACAAGAAAGAATGATTTTTCTCAAATAAGGTGAATTTACTAAAGGAAGAGAATGGTAGGCGGGGGCGTGAGTGGTGGGTGATTGTGTAGCATAAAATCATCTCTTCCTTTTCAGGGGACTTGCATATCTCTGGCCACCCCATTCTTGAGTATTTTTCTTTTAATCCCCACGTGTGATTATTCTTTTTATATAGCTTAGTGTAATCTTATACCACAGTTTACAATTTACAATTTACAATTTAAAATGATGTTTTGTAATATTACAATTGTTATTATTACAATTTACAGTTTACAATTTACAGTTATTATTACAGTTATTATTACAATTTACAGTTATTATTACAATTTACAATTTACAATTTTTATATAGCTTAGTGTAAATTGTTATTATTACAATTTACAGTTTACACATTCGATATCAAACAACATACTTTCCATTAATGGTGTGTTTGGTTGGCGGAATTATGAATCCGCGGATTCATGAGTCCTTAGGGTTCATGATTCCACGGATTCATGAATCCAAGTAATATTTTTTGGTTTGTGTGTCAACCAAGAATCTTATGATTTATTATTATTTGAGTATTTTTTAAACATCTTTAAAAAAAAATATGATGTTTGAAAAGAAAATAATGATTTTGAAAAAAAAAATAATGATTTTGTAGAAGGAAATATTTTTTTGTTGATTTTAAGTTTGAAATTTAGGTTCATTAATCCAAAATCCTAAGAGGTAGGGTGGGATTTTGGTCCAATACAAATTTTGGAATTAGGAATCCTTAGGATTCAAGAGTCCTAGGATTCATGGTAGCCAAACAGACTAAGGATTCATGATTCCTACCAAATTTCACTTTTGATAGGAATCCTGCAACCAAACACACCATAAGTTAATTAACGATGGCCTAGAATATCTAGAATGTTAAATTACTAACTATATCACTTGCCTTTGTGGTCGTTAATTTGATCTTAAAGTAACAGAGTTTGAGATCAAGCCTGTTAAAGTATTTGTTTTAATATATATGCTCTAGTAAATGACTTCGAAACTCTGCTTAATTTGCACTCTATTTGCAATTCATTCCTTCATCAATCAAATTAGATTTTGATTATTTTAAATACAAGTCAAGGCAAAATATAAAGAGAGTATAGTTATCTTATACACGAAAGAATTCAGACTAAAATTTGACTACGGACCTAGCAATCGAATAAAATAGTGCATGCCAAAGTCCCATTCATTGTTAATAGAAAAAATGAGTGAAAACCCCAAAAATCTAAACCCTAATAAGAAAAAAAACTCACTCAAAAATAATAATGTCAAAAAAACCCATTTTTTGAACATAACATATGTAATTATGTTGTTAACAAGACAACATCTTCTTTTCATAATTCCATTTTTACCCTTATATGTTGACAACATATATCATTGTGTTGTTATAAAATGTTGACAATATCTATAATAATGTCCCGACTTATTATAAAATGTTGGCGTCATATATAATTATGTTCTTAACAACATATATAATGTATTAGTCAAAATATTATTTGTTTGTTAACGGATTTGTTAAATACAAAGGATAATATGCATAACATTTTAATTTTTGTAAAGGACAAATAAAAAAAATGTTTTAGTCTTTATATTTATGTCGAAAGCAAAACAAAAAATGTTGAAACCATTTATTTTTTCACAAGACAAATCGAAAAATGTGGTAGCCAAAATGTTTGTGTTAGTTTGACTATGTAGAATGCAAAAGAAAAAAATGCGAAATATTTTGGCAAAACAATGTCTAAGCAAGAACGAATTTGTTCAAAAATTTCAAATTGTTGAGACAAACTAAGATTGGTTCAGAAATTTACAAAATTGTCGATAACAAACCAAGAATTGTTCAGAAATGTTCAAACTTGTTTTTGACGTTGATTTGGGCGGAAATTTTCATTTTGGAGGGTAAAATTGTATTTTTACCTGCTGGGTTTTTTCCTCATTATTATTTAGTATTGGGCCTGATTCTCTTTAACTTCCCCATTTTGGACCTTATAATTACCGGCTAAGGTCAATGGCGATTAGGAACAATTTGAACATAAAAATGTTGAACCCTGGACCTAAGTAGTTTATATAAAGAATACAATTAAGGTCGACCCGGATTAGCGACAATTTTTCTTTCAAGTCTGCTTCATAGGGATACAAATTGAAGGAATTTGATGAAGTAACTTTCACATTTTCTCCAAGAGAAGCTAACAAATTATATGGTGCATCTCCTTGCTAAGCTTGCTTTTATAAATGAGGTTGTTAACAAATGGGAGGAGTAATTTCCACAAAATTGCATGAGACTCCCCTCTGGCTTAATTTTCCTTATTATTAATGAAAAAAATAGCCAGAGCCAATTTTCATTAAAAAAAAACAAAGATATAGAAATACAAATACAATGTCTATATACTTTAATAAAAATCGTTTCCCTCGATGAATTTGTTGTATGTATGAACACTTTTATGTATATGGCCCGTCAACTTCTATCTAATCTCATTGACGTTAGTGATGATAGAGGAACAAAAATAATTTATTTCAAATATTTTATTATCTTGTACATGTTAATCTTTTTGTTCTTCTGCTTTGGATTAAGTTGTGTATATTTCAAATAATCAACATTCTAAACAATCAGATTAACACAAGTACATAGCGTGTGACTAATTTGTTTCCATTAATTTATACTAAAACACTTTTATACATAAATTAAGGGATAATTATTTTAAAGTCCAAGTCATTGTATATCTAACATTAACCTCACATTGAAATATATATATATATATATATATAGTCAACAACGATAAATATTAGTTTCTACATTTACATTTTATACCATGAATTTTGTTGGAGGCAAACAAATAATTGTGATTTTCAACATTTTAGTATTTCCATTGCATGTACAAATTCACATCCAAAGTATCCAAAAATAACCAAATTATGGTACATAAAAGAAGGTAAATTGGTCCCATGGTCCATATAGTGATTCAATTTTCAACATATGTTGAAATGGAGTAGAAAAAAACGTCGGCTGAAAACAATGTCACTGTCATATTAGCTTACGCCCTAAATATGATGAGCTCAAACCCTCAAAGACAAAGATAATGTTTTAATATTCCAACGTGGACTTTGGGACCCAGCTGGGGCTTTGGTAGTTATGGGTCCCGCATGCTTGCGTGACGCTCGGGAGACGGCTGGTTACTTTCACAACGTAACCTTAAGCCAATCATTTACTGACACGTTTCACTTCAGCCGTCTCAATCCACATATGACAAAATACATTAAGATGACGTGGTAAATTCATTCTTATGGAAAATACATTTCTTCTGTTCAATTATTTACAGAATTAAAATAAATTGTTTTTGTTCTGAAATTTTTCTTAGAAATAACAGATTTTGGCTATAGTAAATATAAGTTATTTTTTTTTTCACTCAAAAGGAAAAAAGGTTATTTCCCTAATGGCTCCTAACTTTGTGACCAGCTTCCCGCCTGACACCCTATTTTACGAGAGATACTCATACGGCCTCCTTCCGTTATAACACCGTCACTCTCTCTCCTCCATTATGTTTTCTCTCTCTGCCAACTCACGCCACATCATCTGTTACGCTACCTCATCACCTTCTCCGACATAGGTCGCCGGCCGGAAATTTGGCCGGCCGGCGACCAAAATTAATTACAATAAAACTTGTGATATATATACACTAATTGACGTAGCTTTTAAATTTCAAAAACAATAAACAAAATTGTCAAATATTATTTCTATAAAATCCAAATTAAGAAAATACATTTCATTTTGACTATTGATTGACTTGGGTCAAACAATTATATCCAATTTGACCTTAAAAATAGAAGTGGTAAAAAAATTAAAATTATGTATTAGAAAAGTTTTTTTTTTTTTGTTGAAAGAAAGAACATAAAAAACCAACATTACAATTTTAGATCCCACATCATTTGCTCCCTCGACTTCCATTCCCGACTGACCTTGTTTTTCCTTCCCTTATAGCTATGCATTCGCATTCCTCCGCTGTCTGTCCCCTCACTAGTTCTGCCAGTGCTGTAATCAAGTTCCCATCCGCGTCTCGAATGATACATCCTATACCTGCCAGCTCAGAGAGCTTGCTGAAAGAAGCATCAACATTAATTTTGAGGAATGGTTGTGGGGGTGGAATCCAGTTTGGCTGGGTTATGTTGATATTGGGTTGCCGCTTTTCAGGTAAACTTGTGTCATAACATTGAATCTTCCGAATAGCTTGCATTGGCGAAGTATCCTTCTTGCCGAAATTCTTTTCGCATCTTACTTTCCAGATATACCACATTATTTTGGCGAGGCTCGCCACTATTGAATCATCCAGCGACTGCCATTGCATAATCCACTCTAGCACCGAGACCATTCCATCCGTTCTGATGTTGTAATGAAACCAGACGGCCCTCGCAAAGTTGCAGTGTAGTAGTACATGGGTTATTGATTCCCGTTGCTCACAGAACACGCAGCTATAGTTGTTGCCTATGTATTTACCTATTTTGTCTTTGACAGGTAGGCTGTTAGTGCAGCACTTCCATAGGAAGAGTTTAATCCTGGGTATCGATTTGATGTTCCAAATGAACGACCAATCAACTGTTACTGGGTCCCGAGTACCCAAACTCAGATACCTGTACATCGATTTAATGGTGAACTTGCCTGAATTTGTCAGAGTCCATACCATTTCATCTTCTGCCAACGGATGGAGATTGATACTGAGGATAGCCCTGCAAATCTCGTCATTAAAGTATAACGGTAACAGTTCCGCCTGCCATGTATGGTTCGAGATCAGATGGTCCACCGTGTTGAAAGGACAATTGTTGTGGTTGGGTATGGGCGGTTTATGTATTAGAAAAGTTAGTTAATTCTTCTTGTAAAAATATCTCCTTATGGTTAAAAGAAAACAAAATATAATAACAAACAATTGGTAAATAACTCACGTTTTTCACCTTCCACAAAAAACGGAAGTGA
>BEHA01050173.1:442313-454272 GCA_002897215.1 Eschscholzia californica subsp. californica
CTCATTGAACTTAAACATGGTCTCCGGATATCCCAAAGAAAATAGAGAGGAATGGAGCCTAGATCCGCATCTCCCCATCATGAATGGCAATAACATATTGATTTTTAAACGAATCAAACCCTAGAAATGACTTCATTTTTGCTCCCAATTGATGTTTACAATGTAAATGGTTCTTTTTCCAGACGACAACTTATCTTAGTTTTTATGTTGTAATACATATGACAGAAGATAATATCACCCACATTTATGTATGAATTGTTTCACGGCTTTTGACAACTTTATCCATATCTAGAAAGGCCGTCACGTCTGGCAATTGTTAATAAATCGTGCTTCAGGGAGTTTGCTGAACTTTTTAGTTGCTGCCAAATTTAGGAGAAATGATAGTTGGGCCAATAAAGACCCTCTTAATGGATGAAATTTCTACGTCTGAGAGTACTACTTGCTATAGTTGTTTTTTTATTTTGATATAATTGCTATAGTTGTTGTTTGGTGAACTTTGAATCAAATTCAATGTTAAGCCATTCGATACTAAGATATGTTTTGTTTCTTTTTCATTGTAGGGATTGAAATCGATGACGAAAAGTATGAATTTTGAAGACGGTGAAGAGTTTTGTTATATATATGAATGCTTTGTGAATGATTTTGATGTTGGACGGTTGAAGAAAGGAGTTTTATTATATATATGAATGCTTTTGGTTATTTTGTTATGAATTTCTTCCGAATTTATGTTTATCAGGTAATTGTTCATTATGTTGCTGCAGTTTATGGATCACATACTGCAGCAATGGGTGACAAAACTCGATTTTTAAAAACAGTTAAGAAAATTATTGCCGACGGTATATATTCCGTCGACAAAAATTAATAGCAACGGCTAAAAGGCGTCGGCAGAATAAGGGCACCTATAAAGGGCGCGAAAAAAATTTGGCGCCAAAATCCATTGCCGACAGTGATTTTAAAAGGAAACCCCGTCGGCAATAAAAATTAGTTACGAATCCCTACGAATACTGCCGACGGCAGGGAGAAGTTATGATCCCGTCGGTAATATAGGGTCGACAGCCTTTGAGCCGTCGGCAGTGTCGTCGGCAGTATTATTGCCTACCGCTTTAAAGCCGACACTCTTGTGCCGTCGGCAAAGAGTTCTGCCGACGGTATTTCCTATGTTACCGACAGTTTTTCACCGTCGGCAATAGCCTTCATTTTTGTAGTGTCTTTTATCCCTTTTAGGTGAAAAATGACCAAAATGCCCTTGGTGATCTCTTCTCTCTTCTAGCTTCATTTCGCTCTGTAGGCTTTAGGACATATCCTTGGACTCTTTTAAGCACTCTTGACTCTTCTACTTAGATCATATCCTTGCATAACTCTTTCATGGTACCTTGTCATAAATATAGACATTATTAGAATTGGAGCATAAAATGGACTAACTTATCTAGTTTAAGTGACCTAAACGTTATGCTTTCACATCACATCAGCCTTTAACTAAAAAACTCAATCACCCGTTTCTTCATCCTCTCTCCTCTGTCCCACCATAGACCACCACCATCTCCTTCACCATCTTCATTTATCCCTTTTAATTAAAATGACCACAATGATGAAGTCTAAATTTGCATTTAGATTACAATTCAAATGCTTCGTTAAATCTAGAACTATTCCTCAGGAGTTTGGGGCGAAACCTGCATAGAACTCGAAAACCTCTCCGACGCTCAAGTCAGTAAAGGCGTTCTTGCACTTAAATTAATGAGGATTAAAGTACCGAGTTTAGGAATTGGACATTTGATTGATCCTTTAAACTTGAGATTCAGCTTGTAATCGTGCCTTGTTCAAGACGAGTTTGTTACCTTTTATAGGCTTCTTTAGCCGACTTTGATAAGTGGCTTTGATGAGATCGTTAAGATTCATTGTCTTGAGATGATACTACTATTTAGCTGTTGTAAGATATCGAAATTTCTCTTTGGAATTATCTGTATATTTGATAGATGCAAGTTCCCAATCTTGTATATTCTGTGGGGAAAGTTTTCTCCTCGTGACACTCTTGTATACCAAGTTTATTAAATACTTGAGATCTTCGCCGCTTAGGATCTTTGATCAGATCCAGGCTTAAGTCGGGAAAGCACTAGGCACGCTTCTACCCCTTTTATTTCAGGATTGAGGTATCGGCCCCACTTACGCAGACTTCCTCCCTCTATACCAGAATCCATATCAGACCTGAATGTATTTAGAGCCAGTGTAGGGCTTAGCCTCCGATGACACTCGTACTGACCCTCTAATTTTGGGCTTGGGTGGTAGAGCTCTTTCCGATTCACTTACCTGGTGACCTGCTACTTCTTAGTCAAAAGAAGAAAAACTAAAGAGTAGAATAACTTATAGTATTTCTTTTATTTGCACAAATTATTTATGTAGAGATTAAGATAATGAAAGATTAATTTATGAAAATAAATCATTGGGATTAAGGATACACCTGAACTAGGGCAGTATGTGAAACCTGGTCTTACTTACCTTGTGTGGTGAGATGTCTTCTTGCAGCATTGCTTTCTAGGGTTGCTTATGTTTCGAAAACGAGAGGTTTAAATACCTTTAGTTCTTGAAGAACGACTTTCATTTTTCACTTTTGATTTTCTGATGTCAAGTTGTTTGATAACTTGATCGCGCTTTTTCTTTATTACCTTTTGGTTAACTGATTACAAAACCATTGATGACGTGTTAGACACTCGTGCTTCCTTCATTGGTTAAAAGTCTTCGTCATTTCTGATCACATTAATTTCATGTCTAACTGAGTCAAAGATTTGCCGCAATTTCCTAACAAATATTTATTACTTCACGAATTTCCAAGCCACCTTTAATTTCTGCTTCATGTCTGTTTCAGATTTCTTTTCCTTCAGCTTCTGTTTATAAATAGTTTGCCCGATCCTTGTATTTTCTTCATTGGCTACTTTTTCTAAGTTGTTTTTCTTCCTTGATTTATTTCTTTAAACATTCTAATCTTTTTAAGATCAGGCCTTTGCTTGAATTCGATGTTGAATTTTCTATTTGTTTGTCGTTCTATTAATGGTAACTATGCTAAATGGGAGATCCATTCAAGGAAGTCGTGCTAACCTTGGGAGTCAGTTCTAGTTACTCCGTGGTACATATGAAATTCAGGTGGTGTGATAATTTTCTCTCGTCACTTAAGTTTTCGGTAAAATCCAGTTGCAAGCCGAGAGAGATTCTCAAGGTTTCTGATTTCAATATGGGAAGTTGGATGACACAAGGGCAGCGCTTGGGGATTTCGTGGTTTTTCTTTACTCAGGCTGTTACTTCTTTCTTCGAGTGGCTCGATTATATCTCTTCGCCCTCCATATGTTGAAAAGGGACGAAATTGATTTGTTAGATGGGGGAGACTTATCACGCCGGCTATGATTTTCTTTTAGTTTTCACTATGCACTTTTTTAGTGGATTTACAATTTCTTCTATAATAGATCCAGATTGGGATGTAAAGTTTGTTGTCTTTGGCTATAACAACAATTGTAAAGTGATGATGACGATTCAAAGATGAAGAAGAAGAAGAAGAGAAAAAAAAAAGGTTTTTTCCGTGATAAAGTGTTGATGACGATTTGAAGATGAAAAAGAAGAAAGAAAACGAGAACAAGAGAAAAAAGTGGCGGGTGCTTCCCTAGTAGACCGATACCGAGGGGTAACAACAATTTTAGCGGGTGTGTTATAACTAAAAGTCGCGGAAGCTCGAACCTATTCTAGAAATTGATCCGATTATGAAAATTAATCGAAAAGCTAAGCCAAAATCTAAATATGCGAACAGAATTAACGAGGTTCGGCTCAAAGCCTACGTCCTCGGGCGAACAAGAAATCTGTATTGAAGGATATATGAAGACGACTCACACAACCCGCAAGTTCGTCCCAAGATGGTACCGTATAGAAATTAACCTTCTATACTAAATCTTCGACGACCGAGAAATTAAACACCGCTCAAAACTATGAACAAAATTTCTCTCTCACTTGCTCACACTCTAGCTCTCTCTAAAGAAGAGTTGTTGTTGGGTTGTTGTGGTGTGTGTTACAAAGACTCAAGACCCCTATTTATATTATAATATAAGCCGGTGGGATCCTCCAATTTTGGAAACCAAATCCAATTTAGAATTGGAAACCGCCACAATCAGTTTAAACCGCCTATAAGAAGTGAAACCGCCTTTTGAAGCCAAACCGCCACAAGCGAACATCCATGCCTCCAAAATCGCCTCTTCAATTTTTAGAAACTGCCTCTTACAATTCTCCACCTCGTACACAATTTGATATACTTCAAATTTTGGACGAACACCAGGATACTCCTTGTAAGATATATCTTCTTCTTGTAACTTCATTCGACTGCACCATATGACCATAGGTTGCCTACGTACCCTTTTATAGTATCAAGCCTACCGTTGTTCTACCAACCCTTCACATAAAGATTACCTTGTCGCCATTACGCCCTTTCGAGCAACTTAACACGAGCCAATTTGTAGCAATTCCAGGCAATGCTGAAACTTGCTACACGTCACCACTTTAGTAAACATGTCTGCGGGATTCTCATCTGTGTGTACCTTCATAAGAGAAACATCACCTTCCCCTATGACATCTCGTACAAAGTGATACCAGACATCGATATGCTTAGTACGAGCATGATGGACCGGATTCTTCGCCAAATGGATCGCACTTTGACTATCACACCATACATCTACGCACTCCTGCTTCACCCCTAGATCATCCAGAAGACCCCACAGCCACAATGCTTCCTTCACACCCTCAACCATAGCCATATACTCGGCCTCCGTAGTAGATAACGCAACTGTAGATTGTAACATCGATCGCCAACTAACTGGAGCACCATGTACCCCAAATACATAACCAGTAGTAGATCGTCTTCTATCTAGATCGCCAGCATAATCCGAGTCGACATAACCACTTACCTGACATGTGTCTCCACCAAAGCACAAACCCGTATCAATGGTACACTTTAAGTACCTCAAGACCCACTTCACAGCTTCCCAATGTGTCTTCCCCGGGTTTGCCATAAACCTACTAACCGCACTGACCGCCTGTGAAATATCCGGACGAGTACACACTATAGCGTACATCAAACTGCCAACTGCACTAGCATACAGTACACAATCCATATGATCCTTCTTTACCGTAGTAGTGGGAGATTGTTTTCCCGAGAGCCTGAAGTGTGGTGCCTGATGGGCCTAAAAGGTTACCCTAAATAGGTCTATACCCGCAAGTGCACGGGTGTCAAGTTGTAATTTCTCGGTAAGACCGGTTCGTTCCTTAGAGACTAAGTCAAACTCAATTTAATCTTAAAACTATTGTAATTTTCAAAAGTGGTTTGATTGGTAATACGATTCAAATAAAAAGAATAGCAAAAATAATTCAAAAGAAAACAAATAAGTTGATATTCAGAGAAGGGGAACCTAGGGTTTTCGAATCCGTCCACGTGACAATCCTAAAGACGATGTATTTGCCTTAGTCAACTAAGTTCTTTGTTTTACTCGGGTTCTATCACACGAACGTTCTAGAATCCGGAAGTTGTTGTCATTAAAAGCAATAAGAACTTTAAAAGATATGAAGATTTAATCTAAAAATTGACTTGCATATAAATCAAAACGATAACATTCTCATTATGGACTTCATCTAAAACCCTAGATAGATAAGATTTAGCTACTCATGATAACGGATGGAAGTTTAACTATATAGAATGTGGGAGAAAAGTAGAAAAATTGAGTTTCTTACTGATTTTGCAGCCAAACAGAGCCTTAAGGAAGTGATTTCCTTCTGTTTTTCCAAGAATTCTGCCAAACGCACCCTCTGGGAAAACGATTTTCTCGTCTTCCCGGAAATGGATTCCCTCTGGGAAATTTATTTTCTCATCTTCTTCAACCTTCTTTCTCTCTCTAACCTCCTGTTTCTCTCTTTATCTCTTACTTTAAGCTCTCTTTCTATGTTATCTCTTTCTCTCTCACTAGAAACAGGAACCAAAAAGAAAGAGAAAATCGAAAATAAAACAAAGATAAACTTTTATCACAACCGAGTCTCTCTCTCTCTACAATATCTCTCTGTCTCTCTCTCTAACTTTCTCTCTTCCTCTGTAATCTCTCTATCTCTCTCACTAAGAAATTAAGATTACAAAAAGAGAAACAAAAACCAGAAATCAAGATAAGCTCTCGGTTCTCTCTCTCTCTCTACTGTTCTTTTTTTTCTCAAAAACCTCCTTCTCTGTTTTTTTTCTATAAACCGATCATGATAATCCTCCTCTCTCTCCCCTGTTTTATCTCCTATAAATCGTGATCTCTTCAAAACCGTGATCCTTTTTCTTTCCCAATCTCTTTCTCTTTTATAGACCCAAACAAATCGAATCCCATTTCAACTCCCAAATCTTCCTCCAATCTCGGTCATCTCTCTCTCTATGTATTACTCGGTCAACTTTCTTCTTCAATCCCTCTCTACTCGGGTCTCTCTCTCTATAATCTGTTTTGAACAGTTTCATTAGATAGAGACGAGAGAGAGAAGGAGATAATCTGGAACTTCAAAATTGTTAAAGTGATTACGCTAGGATGCATCTCGGTACAGTTTAATAAGCTGCAATCATCCATCCGGTGAAGCGACATGACGCAGACTAACGATAGCCGTTGGATCTGGCATCGCGAGCACAGGAGTATTGAAGTATCTTGCGCCGGGTTACACGGAGTGAGCGTCTTAGGAGTGATCCCGAATACAACCTGCGTGACCACCAATATACCGAAATATTCACCCTCACCTTTGTCATCCGGACTCTGATCTGACTTCTGCTTTCGCCTACGGACTCGTCATGGACCCCTCTTCTCATCCGAGCATCAACATTATCCAAACTTACCATGCTACCCTTGTCACCAAATGACCAAAATGCCCCTAACGTCAATTTCTCCCGATTTCACCTGTTTTTCACACTAAACTCCGTAAAAGACACCTGAGAAAGAAAATCAAGCAATTCATCAGAGTAACGGCTCGATATGGACTAACTAGCTCCAATTAAGAGATTGAAATGAGGCATTTTCATGACTCATCAAACATCCCCAAACTTAGATTTTGCTAGTCCTCGAGCAAAACAGAAAAATAAAACTAAACCCATTTCACCACTTTAGTAGGGACCCACGATTGCACTTAGCACGTGCAACAAGCCGTTAAACCTCTAGGTTACCCAAGAGGACGAGTTTTGTCTCGTGAGGGTTTGCAGTGAATATACCTACAAAATTCAAAAATAAAAAATGCAAAAGGGTCTAAATATGATGTGGACTAAAAATGTTCATCTGGAAGATTATCGAAAGTTAATAGAAATGAAATCGAAGTCAATCAAACCATACAAACGCTAAAAAATCTCTTCTCTAGTAATCTAGACCTAAAGTGCACGTGACCAGCCAATATGAGTATCATTTCGGTTTTGAAAAGACAAGACCTCGATTACTTTCTCAATACATTTCGCCTCGACTGCTGCCTCACGGTCATACACTAAAAAATCAAAGTCACTCAAGAATGGTTCACTCTATGTGTTAGTATGAATATGAAGGAAAACTCAACACATGAAAAAGACGGACTATAATTTTGTGGACGACTGATCTCAAAGAAGGAAACAACCACTAATATGGAATGGGGAAGCTAACCGACGCTTCTCACCTGATCTACTATCTAACAATGTTTCCTAGAGGTTAATAGACACTAATGAGGATGTGACTAGAACTCCTGAGAACTCGACGTCTTCAAATACAACTAACTAGACTCCATAACTATTAACAAGCAAAAACAACTAGACTCACGTTTCCAATCCAAAAATTAAAAATTTTGAACCCTTTTGAATTTTTGAAATAAGGACTAAAAATTCAATCCCCCATCCCCAAACTTAAACCAAACATTGTCCTCAATGTTCTGAAGACTATGCAAAATAACAGGATTACGGAAAAGATGTTACCAGATTCAGAAGTCCTATGCATGGGTTGCTTCCCAGAAAGCGCTAAGTTTAACGTCTTCAGCCAGACGATACAGATGAGTCAACAAACCTTAAGAACAGCTCCATAAACCAATAGGCGAAACATCTGTGGGTCTACCCAAGACACGAAGCGTTTAGTGAAGGATATTCTCACATTTGTGTAAATATGTTGTAGTACCCGTGAGACTATCGTGATCGGGTAAGAATCCCCAAACTTAGACGACAATAAGGTCGTTAAGTTTGGCCATGGACCAGAAAGAGTATAGTCCTGGTAGAAAGGATCTAGGTAGGGATGAGAAACCAAGTGAGGTATTGCACAATCTTTTAAACATGCTCCCGAGGGATACGACACAAGAGGATCTAGAGGACTATCAAAGACACCCAGAGTTAAACAAGAGGTTTCTAAAACAGGTACACGGAGTTCTTCCAAAGGAATCACTCGGTTACCAGCTCAAACTCTACCAAAGTTGGTTCAGATAAACCCTCTATAATTTGTTTGATTATGATGTCATTAGTGTCCTTAAAGAACTCTAGGTCCTTGACTAAATCAAGCGAGTCATCATTCTCATTTACTAAATTGGGCAGCCAAGATTCATCATCATCTTTTATGGTGTGTCCATAGCTCAGTGGTGGAGCATTTGACTCATACGATGGAAGTGGTGACTCTAAGGTTGGCAAACTAATCGACTCAGACACTAACAAGGAGGTAGACTCAGACATGTTGTCTCTTTCATTAATACTACCCTCCTCATCTAAGCATAAAAGTGCCAATAGAGTTTCTAAAGGATCTCTCGACTGAGTTGTTGGTAATGCATCTTGAACTAATAATTCTACCAAGTTCAACCCACTGAACTCATCTATGTCATCAGGGTGAAGTCCCACATAAAAAATATTCATCTCCACCGTCATATTTCCAAATGACAATCTCAAAAGACCACTTCTACAGTATATGACAACATCTGATGTAGCTAAAAATGGTCGACCCAAAATGACAGGGATTTTACTCTTGGTATCATGAATGGGTTCAGTATCTAAGATGATGAAATCTACAGAAAAGATAAACTCGCCAACTTTTATCAAAACATCCTCTACTATGCCACGTGGTCGTCTGACAGACCGATCTGCCAACTGAAGGACTACAGAAGTGGGTTTTATTTCTCCCAAACCTAATTGTAAGCACACCGAGTAAGGAAGACGATTGACACTGGCACCTAGATCTAACAGAGCTCGTTCAATCTTATGGTTCCCTATAGTGCAAGGTAATGTAGGGCTTCCTGGATCTTTGTACTTAGGTCGGAGGTTTTGTTGGATAATAGAACTCACTTGTTGAGTCAAGAAGACCTTTTTATGCACATTCATCTTACGCTTTCTAGTACATAGGTCCTTAAGGAACTTAGCGTAAGCTGGGATCTGTTTAATTGCATCTAGTAATGGAATGTTAATATTGACTTATTTAAATATTTCCATTATCTCGTCGAACTGAGACTTCTTCTTTCGCTCTACTAAACGTTGAGGATATGGAGCTTTAGGAATGTAAGGCTCAGTAACTACAGGTGGTTCCTCAGACTCAGGAGCCTTCTCGGGCTCATTGCTAGAGACTCTGGTTGGCATAGAAGAGGGTTCATGATCTCTTTCACTATCTTCGGAAACTCCTACCTTATTATCAACTACCCTACCACTTCTAAGGGTGGTTACTGCATTGACTTGACCCATTGGTTGTTTACCTAGAGTATCTTTTGGGTTTTGCTCCGTTTGACTAGGAAAATCACCTTTTTCTCTCTGGCTTAGGGCTTCTAGCTTGGTTTCCAAACGAGTTATAGACTGGTTGGTCATTTGCATAAACTCAATTTGGGTCTTAGCTAGTTGATTTAGGGTTTCCTTCAAGGAGTCATTTTCTTGAGAAGGGTATTAGGTACTAGGTTGACCATATGGATTCCTAGGAGCATTAAACCCAGGAGGGTTCATCGAACTACTAGGATGTCCCTGATTTTGACCCTTGGACCAGGAGAAGTTGGGATATGATTTCTCCAACCTGGATTATATGTGTTAGAATAAGGGTCATACTTTTGATGATTGTCTTGCCTAGAGTTTTGGTAAAGAACATAAGCTTGTTCTTTTTCAGCAGAACTAAGAAACAGGGTACATTTGTTCCCTATATGAGAAGGGTCTCCACAGACGGAGCACGGATAAGAGGTGGATTCATTTCTAACACTCATGACCTGAGTGGGATCGTCCCTGAATGCTTTAGGCTGACCAAGCTCTAGGGCTTCTATTCTTCTAGCCATGGCGGCGAGTGTAAGTTCTGACTTATCAACTCTATAGATGCCACCTTTATTCGGAGTAGGATTTGCCCTAGTATGAGGTCCTCTATAAGTTTCCCATTGATGGGATTTCTCAGCTAGATCTTCTAGAAAAGCCATGCAATCATCGACGGATTTATAAGTAAAACCGCCACCACAGAATGACTCTACCATGGATGTTGTTGGATAGTCTAGTCCATCATAAAGAATCTGGACTAGTCTGCTTTTTTCATAACCATGGTGTGGACACTGCAACTCAAGTTCTTTAAATCTCTCAAGATACTTATAAAGAGACTCTCCTTCTTGTTGCACAAAATTATTAAGAGTTTGCCTTAAAGAGGTGGTTTTGTGCTTAGGGAAGAATTATAGAAGGAATGAACTGCTCAATTCTTCCCATGTAGTGATGGAATGAGGTTGTAAGGCATACAACCAAGATTTTGCTTTCTCTTTCAAAGAGAAAGGGAACAACCTAAGTCTCAAAATGTCATCAGGCATATTGGGGAGATTCATAGTCCCACATATTTCTTCAAAATCCCTAACATGGTGGTAGGGATTCTCGTTCTCAGCCCCACGGAAGGTCGGGAGCATTTGAATAATGCTCGGCTTTAACTCGAAGTGAGTCGTGAAGTGTGGTAACTGTATGCTTGATGGTTGACACGTTCTAGTAGGATTCATGTAATCCCTGAGTGTCATAGGTGGATTTCCGCCCCTGGGTTGGTTCAAATTTTCACCCATAGTGTCACTCAAAGAGAGATGGGCTAGAAGATTACTTAGATGAGTTTCTCTACTAATGAAACGACCTCTCTTATCACGATATATATCGGGCATACACTAGAGCCCAATGACCAAGGATATTCTCAAAACTTTTTTTTTTTCTTTTTTTTTCGAACCAAAGAATCACTACGAAGAACCTATAGGAAAGCAAACACAATCAGGCTGACTCCACCAAGCAACCTAAACAAAATCTAGACAATAGACAGGTTTGTCAGATTCACCCTATAAATCTAGACAGCTCCTACTTCGTAACAAAGCTTGAACTATAATGTTTATGAGGGTTACTCCGTCCAAGTACTACGATCAAACAACTCCTGGAGACGACCAACGATAAACGTTGTGATAGCCGTCCAACCTGGTAACGTTTCCTCTTCTCGAGGCGACCTTATAAAGAGTTGAATGACCTTTCCCTTTAGGAATGCCCAAATAAATATTAAGTCCCTGAATTGTTTCAAAGATCCTATGAGCTCGAGATCTTAGGGGCTAATGTCTAAATCAGATTTTAGCTTTTTAGGTGAGGTTTAGGATCGTGAATGTTGTTACCTATGTGGGCAAGAGAACGGTGATAAAATCCGTCTCCTATCTTGTAACTGGGTTAGTGCCCTTACTAGAATGATTACACTAAGCAGTTCGGTCACAGCAATTAAGCACACGAATTCACACAAATACCCACTGACAGGAGATTCGTGGGTGTTCAAGAAATTTACCTCCCGTTCAAGACGGGCGATGACCTTTGTAGATGACCCGCGAGTGTTCCAACCCGAGGCTTCGTTTTGGAGCTAAAATTGCAGCTCTTGATCTTCTCAAAAGCGATTGGAAAGGTTCGAGGGAAAACTAGCGATTAAGGTAATCATCAAACTAGTTTTACTTAGTTATCATTATTGGCTTATGCATGTGATCCTGG
>BEHA01050173.1:457117-481638 GCA_002897215.1 Eschscholzia californica subsp. californica
AATCCAAGTTACCTTTGGCATTGTCGTTTGGGTCACATTAATATGACACGCATGAAGAAGCTTCATAAGCATGGACTTCTCGGATCGTATGACTTGGAATCGTACGACACGTGCGAATCATGTTTAATGGGTAAAATGACAAGGTCTTCCTTAATTTAAAGGAAGAGGAGACCGAGCCAAAGAACCATTGGAACTCATACATACGGATGTGTGTGGACCGATGAGTACTCTAGCGAGAGGTAACTTTGGCTACTTCATCACTCGTTCACGGATGACTTCACTCGTTATTATTACATATACTTGATGAAGCATAAATCCGAACCGTTTGACATGTTCAAACAATTTCAGAACGAAGTACATAATCAACTTGGCAAGAAAATAAAAGCCATCCGATCCGATCGGGGTGGTGAATATTTGAGTCAAGAATTTGATGCTCATCTTAGGAGTTGTGGAATAAATATCTCAACCCACTCCGCTAGGTTCACCCCAGATGAATGGTGTTTCCGAAAGGAGAAATCGCACCTTGCTAGACATGGTTCGATCTATGATGAGTTTAGCCAATCTTCCAAATACGTTTTGGGGATATGCTCTGGAAACGGCTGCTTTCACACTTAATCGAGCTCCGTCGAAAGCTGTAGAAAAGACGCCATATGAGTTGTGGTTTGGAAAGGTTCCAAAGATGTCCTTTCTCAAAGTTTTGGGATGTGAAGTTTATGTAAAACGCTTAGAAGGAGATAAACTCGCAACCAAGTCGGACAAATGTCTCTTTGTGGGCTATCCCAAAGAGACAAGGGGTTACTCCTTCTACCACGAATCAGAGAATAAAGTGTTTGTTGCTCGTAATGGTGTCTTCCTTGAAAAGGAATTTATTTCCAAGAAGACAAGTGGGAGAAATGTAGATATCAAAGAAATTCGATATGAGCAACAAATAAACAAGGATATGGAAATATTAAAAAGTTTAGCAGCTCCTCTCTATCCACAAGAAATGGTAGAGAATAATGAGGTCGACTTAGAGGAACTCATGGAACCTCCCGCACAAGTCGAATCTAATTCCCATGAGACATCTGAAGTAGTTGAGAATACTCCAAAAGTTGCTCAAGCTCCTCGTAGCTCTCAAAGGCTCAAGAAGTTATCTCCGAAAACGGACGTCCTACTGTTAGAAGATAATGAGTCGAGTACCTCAATCAAGCTATGACGAGCCCCGACTCTGAAAAATGGCTGAAGGCCATGAGGTCGGAAATGGATTCCATGTCAGAAAATCAAGTATGGAACTTAGTTGATTTGCCCGATGGAGTGAAACCAATCGGTTGCAAATGGGTCTTCAAACTGAAAACTGACCAAGATGGAAATGTTAGCGTTTTCAAAGCTAGACTTGTGGCAAAAGGATACAAACAGATTCATGGTATAGACTATGATGAAACCTTTTCCCCTATCGCGATGCTTAAATCCATTCGGATCATTCTAGCAATTGCAGCTCATTATGATTATGAGATTTGGCTAATGGATGTCAAAACCGCCTTCCTAAACGGAAATTTAGAAGAGGATGTGTATATGACACAACCTGAAGGTTTTGTAGATTCCAATAATGCTGGAAAAGTTTGCAAGCTTAAAAGATCCATTTATGGATTGAAGTAAGCAAGCAGGAGTTGGAATCTTCAATTCAACGAGGCAATCAAAGAATTTGGTTTCCTTAAGAATACAGAAGAGTCTTGTGTTTACAAGAAGGCTAGTGGGAGCAACCTAGTTTTCTTGGTCCTTTATGTCGACGACATATTAATCATAAGAAATGACATTCCGATGCTGGAATCAGTCAAGGACTGGCTTCAGAAGTGCTTTTCCATGAAGGATGTAGGGGAGGCAGAATACATATTGAGCATGTGCAGTCGTTACCAATCGAATCTAAGCGAAGCGCACTGGACCGCTACGAAGAATATTCTAAGGTACCTGAGAAGGACTAAGAATCACTTCCTGGTATATGACGGGGAATATACACTCAAGGTTGTAGGCCATGTGGATGCAAGCTTCCAAACAGATAGAGACGACTTCAAATCGCAGTCTGGTTACGTCTTCTGTCTGAATGTATGAGCAGTGAGTTGGAAGAGTTCCAAGTTGAGCACTGTTGCAGACTCTACCACTGAAGCAGAATACCAAGCTTCAGAAGAATCAAAGGAAGGAGTTTGGATTAAGAAGTTCGTAATAGAACTTGGTGTCGTACCTGGCATATAAGAGGGAATAACTCTTTATTGTGATAACAATGGAGCAATTGCCCGAGCCAAGGAACCCAGAGCACACCAGAAGTCCAAACATATCCAAAGGAAGTACCACGTGATTAGGGAAATCACATAAAGAAAAGATGTGGTCATTTGCAAGGTTTATACGGATGACAATGTCACAGATCCGTTAACTAAACCGTTACCTCAGCCCAAACACAACTCACAGATGAGGGGCATTGGTATAAAGCGCATTGGGGAATGACAACAAATGTAATTTAGATTCATAAAGAAGTTTATGTACCTAATTACTTACATTCAATAAATAAAGGGTTATTTCCCTAATGGCCCCCTACTTTGTGACCAGCTTCCTGCCTAGCCCCCTACTTTACAAGAAATGCCCATATGGCCCCCTTCCGTTATAACACCGTTACTCTCTCTCTTCCATTTCTTTTCTCTCTCCTCCAACATGTTTTCTCTCTCTGCCACCTCGTTAAAACCTGCCAACTCATCATCTTCTCCGGGAAGGTCGCCGGCCGACCAATTTCCGGCCGGCGACCTTTAAACCTAAAAAAGAAAAAAATAAATTTTCATCTCTCCTCTCTCTCTCTCTCTCTCTCTAAAAAAAAAAATTTTTTTTTTCACCTCCCTCTCTCTCTCTCAACTCCGGCGAAGGTAACCCCCTTCGCCGGAGGACCTTTAAGGTCTGCCGGAACAGACCATGAAAAAAATTTTTTTTTTTTTTTTTAGAGAGAGAGAGAGAGGAGAGATGAAATTTTTTTTTTTTTTTTTTTTTAGGTTTAAAGGTCGCCGGCCGGCGACCTTCGCGGAGAAGATGATGAGTTGGCAGGTTTTAACGAGGTGGCAGAGAGAGAAAACATGTTGGAGGAGAGAGAAAAGAAATGGAAGAGAGAGAGTAACGGTGTTATAACGGAAGGGGGCCATATAAGCATTTCTTGTAAAGTAGGGGGCTAGGCAGGAAGCTGGTCACAAAGTAGGGGGCCATTAGGGAAATAACCCATAAATAAAATAGAAGGAGTTTTATTTTGTCCTTAAAATATGGTTTAGTATTTTAAGTGACAGTCCATCGATAAAGAATTACTCCGAGTAGGCTTGTCAGATACGTGATCTGATGAATGAACCCCTACTAAGTGAACTTGGAGTTATTCCTTATCAATTCTCTAGTCCAGGTCATTACAGGGACGGACAACAATGACTCATGAAGACTAGCACAGGAGGTCAATGAGATAGCGCAGTTTCATGGATTATAGGAATAGTGTATTCGATTCGACTACGTGTGTGTGTCACAGGATTATACGCTGGATAACCCTCAATATGAGAAGTACATCGAGAATGATGAAACGTCAAACACTTCTCATAAAGACAAGATTGGAGAGATTCCTCAAAACAAGAGTGTTCCGCTCATCTTCTGAAAGAAATGCCAGACTTTGGTTCCGTTAAACGTCGTGCCGTAAAAGGAGGTTATAAAGGCGGATACTGGGAAGGACAGGATAGACATGAAGCTGAGTGGGAGCGCAAGAATGGATTATGTCCTCCGAATATATTAGGATACAGTGTCCTCGGGCCACTTGATGAGTAGCAACTGAAAAATGCATGGCCGTACTCAAATGGATTATAAGTTAATCATTTGTCTAGACAGTTGTACTCGGGATCAAGAAAGTTTGAATGACGTGACGTATCAGATGGGATACTAAGTGACATGGGAATAGAGCATTGCACTTGTTCCAAGTACAAGTGAGAGTCTGAAGGAGATGTCCTTCGACCAAGGATGCAATGCGATCAATTTGTCGGATAGGAAAATTGATGAGAAGATCATCAAGTCCGGTTGATTTAAGGGTCGTAGTGTTTAGCTAGAAACCAACTACGATCGTCGAATTACGAAGTAATACGCGGCTAACTCCGACCAGATCCTACAATGGGTTACAAAAAGAGTGTCAGTTCGATCGGAGGATATGACTAGAGGGATGAGATATATAATCATGGGAGAGCCCCATAAACATGTCTCATAGGCCTAAAGGAAGTTTAGACAAACATAGTACAAAAAGCCCAAAAAGGGGTTTTGGGCCTAGAGCCAAAAACGGACTTTTTAGGCTCGGTTGGGCTGAAAATTAGAGGGTCGGTTACCCTAATAGGGAAGACCAAATATGCCAATTGTGGCTGGATTTGTGCGTCACCTCCTCGAGAAATTGAGAAAATATCAACTAGTTGTTATTTTCGACTATTTCCTTAATTTTATTCAAAAGGGTCTTTTAGGAAAACAAATTGGAAGTGGTCTTTTATTAGGGTTCTATATAATGACCCTTAGAGCAGTGAATAAGGTGTGGAATTTCTCTTAGAGCTTTCTTACTCTACAACATCAAGTAGAGAGGAGAAAGTGAGCTAATTCCCAACTATATATCTAGTCAAAGAAGAAGTAGTTCTTCACCCAACCACCATTGGTGTTCTAGCTAGCAAGAAGGTGTGAGATCAAATTGATTTCTCGGTGTCTCAAGTAGAGGAGCTACAATTGGAGCTCTTGGTCTTCTCAAAAGCGATACAAAAAGGTTCGAGGGCAAACTAGCGATTAAGGTAATCATCAAACTAGTTTTACTTAGTTATCATTATTGGCTTATGCATGTGATCCTAGGGATACTAATGTTAGACATATGATGTCTGAGATTCCGCTTAGAACATTAGTAGACTACAAATCCCAACATGCTGATGATCAACAAACTCTCTTGTCTTCTTTACAATCTGACCCCAAGAAAATATATAACTCAAATCTATAAATGATGACAAACACAAGCTCCCAAACCCAAAACTCAAACGATATCTTTCTAATGAGAATAAAGTCCAAACAAAAATTAGAGCAATTTCAATGTGTTCGAAAATGCATTTACGATGCTAAAAAATCTGACTATGTGCTATGAACACAACAAACCAACCTCTTCTATTCTCCTCTGTCCAGTTTTACGTACCAACTCTGAACTTGATTGAACCTATATCATTTCTGAAACCACAAATTTACGACATTTAACAAGAGTCAATCAAACTAAACTCTTAAACAAACTAGATCCAACCCTTGATATCCCGAATCTAACTTATAATACCATGGAGTGAAACTGAGGTTAAACGGTAATATGTGCAACCATAGAATAAGATGACACATATGTTTCCTCTTACCGCATCAAACGCCTACTCCGAAGCAAACTCTGAAATATGAAACAACTGAACAATAAAACTGAGATACCATCTTACTAAAAATAATCGAAGAACATTTTATAACAATAACTATTCTCGACACGAGAAGATAAAGAACGAAGGCCTCTATAGTCTATATGTAAGAATAAACTATCGTTGATCCTATATCCTCACAGAAAATATTGTTGCCTCGATAACATAAGAAAATAAAGAATGAGGACATCTATCATTAGACGGGACAATGTTATCGTTGACACTATAATCTCAAGAAAATGTAGTTGTTGTCGATAAGATTTGAAAATAAAGATAGAAGACCACTATAATGTCTATACAAGTCATAGATAAACCAACCATCGAGAATCGTTCTGCAGTTACCTGAGAACCCTGAATATTTCTAATAACAAACGTTGTCTTAATCAATAGAAAAGACGAAGAAACAAGACTGGCATTTTAGAGAGACGGAGGTAAAACATTTCGCTGATTGTAGTCTGATTTTTTCGACTTCTTTATCAACTTTATTTTATATATTGGTAGTATATATATATTTTGGTTTTCCAAACTGAAGCGCTAAAAATGGGTTTTGGAATTAAAAGAAAAAAAAAAGAGCTTTAAAGAGGTAAAGTGAGTTACAAGAAAAAGAAGGTATTAAAATGTTTCTTGAAAGAAATGGACAAAGTGTTAAATGATATGATAAAAAGACGAAAAGAAAACCATCGTCTGCAAAAGGACCAAGTGTTAAATGGTATGATATAAAGACGAAAAAAGGAAAGGCCGTTGATTTCATTGAATGTAATCTGCTTTTCTCGACTTCTGTATCAGCGTTATTTTACATTTTGACAGTAATATGTTCTTTGGTTGTCCAGACTGAAGAGCGAGAAAATGATTTAGAAATAAAGAAAATGAGAAAAGCGTTTCAGAGAGGGAAAGTGAGATAAAAGAAAGATGGTATTGATTTTCATTTTTGCTTTCTTAAGTAGATGCTACAAATCAAGTTTTAAGGTAAGCGTTCATCCTCCCCTATTTGCTCCTTTAATTGTAATGGATTTTCATGCTCCGACCGCAGAGTAATTTTCATGCATGCTTAGCCATAACCCGAAAATATCTTTTTTTGAAGCTCGAGTTTTAGGGATCTATCAAATCATAGCCTTATTGTAATCAATACATCTCCAGATGAAATCTTGTGAAACTTTTATTAAGGAATGCCTGAGAAAGAAAGAGTTGTAAACAAGCTTAAAAGACAACACGATCTATTTTATAATTTACATATCTGCTGAAGCATGCAAGTCTTTGTATAACCTATTTCGTATTAGATTTACAAAATCTTATTATTTCTCTAAAATCATTTCTTTTTTTGCCAGTAGAATTAGTAAACTAAACCTATGATTGATTTCCTAAACGTTTGAGTAATTATTACAAGTATGACATAGAAAATTTTCTGATTTTAAGCGATCGTTTGTCAAATTGAGTTTAATGTGTCAGCATTTTCAAAGAAAACTTTGATCAAGTAAGGATTTAGATTTCAGTTTTCTTCATTTTTATTTTCAATTTGGTAAAAACCAACTCTGCATGTTTTTTTTCTTGTTCCTTATTCGTAATGTTTATTAAGCAAAGAGAGTCAGTGATTTTGGATGATCTGATCTTAAATACTGTAATTTAATCTTTCCATACCCAAACGATTATATTTCAAAGTTTTCAACTATTAATTTTTTTGGGGTCAATTAATTTTTAAGGGGTTCGGATCTTCAAATTTGATTGATGAATTTTATAGATACCAACAATTTCTTTATATTAAGATAATATAGTATTCAAGTCTCGAGCTCAAGATCTCAATATCTCAAGATCTCAAGACCTCAAGGATGAAAACCAATTTTGAAACCACTCTAACCGAAATTTCTTGACTCGATACCTACACTTGGTCATTTGTGGTATATACGTTCTTTCCCCTAAGAAAATATGACTTAATTCTGTTTTCGCCACTAATTCGTGACTAACTCGCAATTTTGGCCCCATAATTGATCGACAGTTCATTTTTACCTCCATGGGCCAAAAGAGTTTCAATTCTTTCAAGAAATACTCTTAGCGGTAAAAAACGAACGACCAAAACACTTAAAAATAATTAAATCCACCTAATCTCTCATTCTCTCCTCCATTTCACCACCTCTCTCGTTCACCTTATCTCCCTCTTTCTCTCCCTCTCTCGTCACCTCACCATCTTTTCCGACATAGGTCTCCTGCCGGCTACTTTTTTCCGCAACCTTCAAATTAAAAATAAAAATATTTATTTATCACTTCTTTCTCTCTCGTGTTCTTCCTTTTTCTATCTTTTTCTTTCTTTTTTCTCTCTATTCTTCTTATTTTCTCTTCTTTCTTTCTTTCTTCATTTTTTCTTCTCTTCTCTCCCTTTTCTCTCTTCTTTCCCTTTTCTCTCTTCTCTCCCTTTTCTCTTTTCTCTCCCTTCTCTCTCTTCTCTTTCTCTCCAAACCTCAAGCAAAGGGGAGCCTTCATCGGAGATCTTGTTCACTAGACCTCGAAGATCTAGTGAACCACACCTTCAAAGGTCTGGTGAATGAAACCTCCGTCGAAGGCTCCCTTATGACGGAGGTTTGGAGAGAGGAGAAAGAAAAGATAGACAATGGAAAGAAGAAGGGAGAAAGAAAGAAGAAAGAGGAAAAAGTAAAAATAGAAATAAATAAATAAAATGTAGTTTGAAGGTCGTTGAAGGAAGTGGTCGGCCAGCGACCTTCATCGGAGAAGATGGTGAGATGGCGAGAAGAATAGAGGGGGGTGCATGAAAGAGGTGAGGAACTGGAGGATAGAAGGAGAGATGAGGTGGGTTGAATTGTTTTCAAAAATTAATTCTTTTTTGGCCTCCAAGGGTATTTCTAGAAAGAGTTGAAAAAAAAATTCCCCATGGGGGCCAAAACGAAGTGCCGCACACTTATGGGGTCAAAACGGTGAGACGGTAAAAAATGTGAGGTTATTACGATATTAACCCAAAATTTATTTTGTTTACAGGACTAATTTTTTGGCCTCTTGTAATTTTATCAATTTGCATATTAATTCGAAAAACTTTGTCAAAAATACCATATAAATTTTCATTTCGTTGAAAAGGGATCAATCAATTTTTTCAAGACTTCAACTCTTTAGGTATTTTTGTAATTTGTAACAGCTTGCAAGAGGGTTGCAAAAAAAAATTTGGAGTTTTAACTAAACAAAATGTAAAGACTTGAGTTTTTAACCAAACAAAGTATCAATCGCCTTTTTAGCGTAAAAAAATTAAAATTGGGTTTTCGACCTTACTTTCGTATTTCTAATGTTGTTTAAAGGGACAAGAACTAAAAAGGTCAAAATAATATTGAAAATTAGTAGAAAAACACAAAACATTTCTTAATTATTATTCAGGTCAAAACCATACAAAGACTAAAGTACCCTTTTGTCATTTTTGTAACTAATTCTTTTATTTTTATTTTTTAAAGCACTTCAAATCTATATAACTTTTTCTTGAGATGTCGGATTTGTATGAAATTTATATATTTAGAAATGATTTTTCATTAGCTTTCTAACAAGATCCACTTACAATACTTTAAAAAAAAACTCAGGGAAACGTCATTTTTTTTGTATTTCTACAAATTAGGGTTGCAATTTTTGCAAACAGGGGATTGAAAAAATGTAAATTGCAAACAAGGGTTTGCATAATGTAAAATGCAAACTGGGGGTTGCAAAATGTAAGTTGCAAACTAGGGTTTGCAAATTGTAAATTGCAAACAGGATTTGCAAGCTTTACAGACTGTAATCTCGGGCTCAAATTTTGCAAACTGAATTTGCAACACGATAACAAAAAAACCGAGGTTTCTTCTTCAAATCTGAAAAATTTCATATTCATATATCTGAATTAGTTTGCACTTAAAAACAATATCTAAAACTTAGTGGTGGTGATGAACTAGATCTAAAGAAAAGAATCAAAGAAGAAGAAGAAGAAGAGATGAACCAACGAAGAAAAAAAATATCACGTAAAACAAAGACCCGAACCAGAACTGCCTCACCGTCTCAACCGTAAATCTTCCAGCGGAATGAAAAACAAGCTTAAAGAAACAGACATGAAGTAAATGACATAGAAAAGCTTTCATCTTCTTCATTTTCATGTAACAAAATCTATATTTTGTTTTCTAGTGCCAATCAGTACAATCACACGAAGCTGTGAGATCATATGAAGCCTTGTCAATCTATATATATTTAGGTTGATTTGAAGAATTTCAAATATTGCAAAGGGCTTCCATGGCTGAATCAAACCTTTTTTCAAACCCTATCGAACAAGAAGAGATTAAATCAATAATAATACGAGTTTATCCATGAAATTATATGGCTATTTGACGGATTAAAACTAACATTGTAGACAACATTGGTGGAGAATAAGATCAATAAGATGAAGGCTAGAGCATTCTAGAGAGAGAAAGTAAATGAGGGGAGAAAAAAATAGAAGTCAAGAGTACGGGGGTATTTCTGGAATGTTTTTTTACAAATGACCTAAAAAATAACTAGTCATATTATTTTACACAAGGGTGACAAATATGCGTAATATTACAACACATTTCAGTTGTTTGAAAAAGTTAAGTGTTTTTTTACTTATTATGTAAAATATTTTGACCTAAAGAGTCATTTTCTATAGTTTAAATACTTCATACATTTGCAGGATAATTATACGATTACAACATTGTACGTACTACTCGATACATATTACAACGTGGGTATATCAAATGGATGTGATAAGCTTAAGTGGGGAAAACCCAAACAGTACAGGAATCGGGATAATTGCTCCAAAGGAAATGGTAAGTATCCTAAAACCATCAACTACCTACTAATACACACTGAGACTTTTATTTCAGAAGTATTACAAGTCATTGATACATCTAGGACCGGCTCAATGGTGGAATGGGCCTAAAGTAGACTCGGAAAGAGAGGTCCCTTTATTAATTTTGTGACAACGTCACTTAATTGTGCCTGAGTAGATCTATCAATCAGTTATACATTTATGTTAAATTGTTTGAAAGTACATAAATCTATATACACCCAATTAAAATTGAAAATTTCAAGTGAAATTTGAAATAGTTGTGAATTTATAAAAAAAAATTCAATTTAATGTCATTTTTAAACTTGAGAGGCATATTAAATTTAGGTGACCAATACGTGGACAACTAATTTTTTTATATGGACAACTCTTTTCGGGCCCAGTGTGAGTCAGTTGTGTTTGACTTAATTGACTTTGATTCAATAAGGGGACAACTCTATACGGACTTGAATACCAAGACTACTTAATCTGAGGACTATTTAACAAAAAACAATAGTTAGAAATAGAAAACAAAAATGGAGAGAGATAAACAAAAAGTGTCTCTTTCACCGACTTTCTCTCTCTATCGATCTGTTCTTGGTAGTACGAACAAGATGTCTAGCAACTTCATTCTCTAACCTTCTCTTTTTCTCTCTCTAGAACAAAAAACCCAAAAAATAGATAAGCTCGTCCAATTTACTAAAGAATCAGATATATCTGGATTCTACCATGTCAATGAAACTAAAACAACTAGTCTGTGTTAGTTCTTTTTACTGCATTTCCATGACTACAATAGAAATAGAACAACGGGTCTTCCTCAATTCTTCAAAAAAGTACCAACACAAAGTTTTTTTCACAGTTAAATAGTAAAATAACTAGAAATTATATCCCCTTATAAGTTTGCATACCTGTTAAAATATTACTTCTTGATTCTTCAAACTAACAATTTCAGATAAAAATGACCACATTGTTCAAGAGAATTCATACATTAACATCTAATTAAAGAACAGAGAACACTCAATTTCAACAGTACACCTAGTTGTTTATAATCCATATCCGGATTAGGGTTCAAATAAAGTAACGAAAAAGGCATCAGGTATATTAAGAAGTGTATGCATTTATACAAATCATCTTCAACAACAAACAACCAAATCAGAAAATCCTGAGGCAAATAAAAACCAACTAATCAAACTTGGGATTCATTGATTGCCGCATGGAAATGGAATACCCAAATTAGAAACCCTCAAACCGAATCTGGTCTTATGGGAATCAAAAACAATAATTAGTAGTTCAGAGGAAGAATTGAAACTTGGATTTTGCAAAGACCCATTGAAGAACAGAAAAGAAATTATAGAGAAGTCGACTAAAGGCATGAAATTGACTGGAAAGTGGACGTAAAAGGGAGAAGAGAGAGAAACAGAGGTAAGCATCGTGTGAAGAAGAAGGAGAAGTTAAATAAAAAGTCTAACTCTTGAAGGACTTCAGTGAAAAATAATGGAGTGTTGTCCTCTTAAAAACTGTTGTCCGTATAAAAATTGAGTTAATTCCTATTTGGCCCCCTACTTTGTGACCAGCTTCCTTTATGGCCCCCTTTTTTTTTGTAAATTCAAATTTGGCCCCCTTTTCTTAACTCAGTCAGTTAACTTTAATGTTTAATATTTTTGTTACCAAAATTACCCCTCTTATAAACAACCATATAAATTCAAAATTGTCCCCCTTTTATACATGGGCTCATTCCCAAATAATTTTCAACTTAAAATTAATATGGATCCAAAATGAAATATATCTTAAATTTTTTAAAAGCACCACCTCATCTTTCTCTCTCTCTTCCATGTCATTACATCCATCTTGCAGACTCATCACTCTCACCACATCATCATCTTTTCTCCGGTAAAAGTCGCCGGCCGGAAATTTTTTTCCGGCGACCATCAAATAAAAATAAAGACGTCTTCTACCTTTCTCATCTTCTTTTTCTCTCTCTTCTCTTCTTTTCTCTCTCTTTTCTCTTTAAAGTCTCTCTTTTTTCTCAATCTAAACTCTCTCTCTCTAATAGCTCGAGCGAAGGGTTCATCTTCGCCGGAGCAACCAGACCATGAAAGTCTGGTTTCATACCGATTTCATACCAAGAGACTAGTTATGATCAGTGAGATATTAAACGGGATATTGAAATCACATTATTTTCTGATTTACTTTGGGATATTAAACGAGATATTGAAGGCACATTATTTTCCGAGTTTTTAGACGGCTGTCATCATTTTAACTTTCAAAATCAAAATCAACTTCCTCATGATTTTAGAACACTCATGGAAGTTTAGCTACAAATTTGTTTGCAACTGATCTTATCCCAAGCTCGATCTTTATTACTATAAGCATAACTCATGGTAGAAGCCAACACGAGAAACCTTCCAACCTCCTTTGTCGTCTCATCATTATAACTTGAGTTAGGATCTCTTCGCATTGGATATACCAGAAGCGACTGTGTCCCATTTGGAAGCATCCTCCAAGCCTCTGAATCTGCAAATTCGAAGATATTTATTAGCAATCTTGACTGAAATTTTAGTGAACATTGGCTGTTAACAACTAGAAACAGGGCTACAAAAACAATATAATATCATAACAATTTGAACATAGTACGAGCATTATAGATTTATAGTTAATCTTCACAAAATCCATTTACATTAACTCAGACTTTTATAACCATAGTGCAAGAAAATTAAGAGAAAGACGGCGGAAATAATCACACAGGAACAAATAAAGTGGTTTGGTCAGTATGACCTACATACAAGATAGTAGGTAAGTTGATTTCACAATGAATGTAGAAGAACTTCATTGAGATCTTCCAATTGAACCCTAACCTCTGTATGTCTATCAAATAGAACAAACAACTCACTTCCTTTGAGAATGATTTTCTTTACAATAAGCAACTATGGTAATGTAGGTCTGAGATTGAACAATATATATATTTTCAACATAAATCAGAGTATCGTAATAAAACCATTTACCTTCTACTTGACCATTTTGAATGATCTCACGGATCATAACCAATCTGTAAACTACAGATCTCTGTCTGGTTATGTGAAACCAGACCGATATCTGATTTCGAACCAGACCATTTTGAAACCAAACCATGAAGAGAGAGAGTATAGATTGAGTATACTTAGTGAGAGAGAGTATAGATTGAGAGACGGGAGAGAGTGTAGAAAGAGAGAAGAGAGAGAAAAAGAAGATGAGAAAGAAAGAAGAGTTTTTTTTATTTGATGGGCGCCGGTAAATTTTTCCGACCGACAACTTTTACCATAGAAGAAGACGATGATGTGGCTGCAAGACGGATGTAATGACATGGAAGAGAGAGAGAAAGATGAGGTGGTGCTTTTAAAAAATGTAAGATATATTTACATTTTGGGCCCTATAATAATTTTAAGTTGAAAATTATTTGGGAATGAGCCCATGTCTAAAAGGGGGTCAATTTTGAATTTATATTGTTATTTATAAGAGGGGTAATTTTGGTAACAAAAATATTAAACATTTAAAGTTAACTGACGGAGTTAAGAAAAGGGGGTCAAATTTGAATTTACGAAAAAAAAGGGGCCATAAAGAAAGCTGGTCACAAAGTAGGGGGCCAAATAGGGAATTAACTCATAAAAATTTTAATTTTCTTGGTTGTCCACATAAAATAGTTTTTTTTTTTTTTTGTTAAAAGGGTAATATATTAGGACACTAAATCAGAGATCCATTACAATACATATTAGTAAGAAAATACGGAATACAGTTCCATTTTTTGACTCTATTCTTCCGCCTCGCCCACTTGGCCAGTTTGTCAGCTTGAGCATTTAACTCCCTCTTGATGTGCTGGAATTTGACCTGCTGCATTTCCTTCTTTATTTTTTTGATTTGTCTCATGTACGCTAGAGATTGCCATTGAACCTGATGTTTTGGATTATTCAAATGCTTGATTAAATTTATGTTGTTGCTTTCAATGATGATTTGCCTGTATTCGTTTTCTTTAGCCCAGAGTATGCCATTTAGAATTGCTAAAGCTTCTCCTTCCTCACTGTTTCGTGCCCTTCCTGTGTTTACTGTAGCACCTATAAATTTTGACCTGTAATCATGAGCGATTAAACTAGTGCCTATATTATGAGCAACATTAAGAAATGAAGCATCAACATTGATTTTCACATAAGGTTGCATTGGGGGTTGCCATTTGGAACTGTTCTTTTTATCCGAATTCACTCTGTTTTCATTGAATTTCGGGAAAGATTTTATCGATTCTATTACCTTATCAACATTATAAGACGTTTGTTGGAAGCAGTTATCACATCTCATTTTCCATATAAACCATAAAATAGTAGCTAAGTAAGAATTGCTTATTATGCATGCTGTATTGTCCTGATTTTGCCACGACATGATCCATTCCGCAACAGACGGAATATTTTCAGAAATGATATTAAAGTGGAACCATATTCGCTTAGCTAAGGGGCAGTATAAAAGCGCGTGTTCTATTGTTTCTACTTCTGTACAATTTTGGCAGTTAATGATATTACCAATGTATTTGCCAATGCGTTGCCTAACCGGTAAAGCATTTGCACATATTTTCCAAATGAACAGCTTTATTCTGGGAATCGTGGGAATCGACCAAATAAAATTCCAGTTCGTGTTCTCAGATGGATGGGCTTGGTTTACAGAACTTAGATATCTGTACATCGATTTTACCGTAAAGTTGCCAGACTGCGTAAGATTCCATATCATCTTATCTGACCCTTCTTGCTGGATTGGAATCGCTTTGATTAGGTTGCAAATATTATCCGGGAAAGTTTGCCTAAGGATTTGCTCGTCCCATCTGTTGTCATTAATAAGATCAGACACTTTATTAATTCCCACATTGTTCGAGTTATGAAGATTCTGTATCTCTCCAGGAATCCAATTATCTTTCCAAATGTCTATGTGTTCTCCGTTATGGACTTCCCATGTTATATGATTATTGATTAGATCGTACTGTTTTCTCAGGTTTTTCCATATTCAAGAGTGATTAGCTTTAGCCGGACCTGGCACTTCAGATTGATGAAAATATTTCGCTTTGAGGAATTTTACCCATATCGCATCTGGGTCAGTCTTTAGACGCCAAGCCAGCTTGCTCAGGAGGGCTTGATTGTCCAGGTCCGGATGATGAATGCCTAAACCTCCTAACTTTTTAGGCAGGCAAATATAGGACCACGCCTTGGTACATATACCTTTAGATTTTCCCCACCAGAAAGACTTCTGAGAAGTCGCTATGCGTTTGCTGATGCTCTTAGGAAGAGCAAAGCATTGCATCTGATATCGGGGAACGGCTGCAGCAACGGTCGATACAACTACCGTGCGCCCTGCCTGAGAGAGAAATGCATGATTCCATTTCGACAACTTCTTCTCAATATGATCTAGAATGGAATTAAACACTTGAGTTTTCTTTGGGCCTATAAATAACTGTGCTCCGAGATATTTCTCCGAAGTAGACGCATATTTGACTTTAAGAGTTTTCATGATGATCCGTTTAAATTTTGGGTGAGAGTTTTTAGAGTAAAAGATATTAGACTTATTATAATTGATCATTTGACCAGAGGCCGAGCAGAAAGTGGATAAGATGTTCTTAAGATTATGCACATTTTCTATCGAGTTTTTCCCAAAGATGATGCAATCATCAGCGAATAGAAGGTGGGAAATAGTCAGGTTTTGATTTTTGGTGGGGAAGCCCAGAAACACCCCTTCTCCTGATTCAGCAGATAGCAACCTGCTGAGACCCTCCATTGCAATTGTGAAAAGAAAAGGGGAAAGAGGATCTCCTTGCCTGATACCCCTGGTTGGACGAAAAGTCGGACCCGGATGACCATTGATGAGGACAGCCATTGAGGCTGAGGATATGCAGTTAAGGATCATCCTTCTCCAATGGTCAGAGAAACCCAGCTTTTCCATTATGTTAATGAGAAAGGACCACTCAATTCTATCATAGGCTTTAGACATGTCTAGCTTTAGTCCAAAATAGCCTACAGCACCTTTCATCTGTTTGAACGAGTGAATAAGTTCTTGTCCCATGATGATATTATCCGATATCTGTCTACCAGGGATGTAGGCTGCTTGAAATGGGGAGATGATGTGTTGGAGATGGTTTTTCAATCTCTCTGCTAGGATTTTTGTGATGATTTTGTAGGTCGTGTTGAGCAAGCTGATGGGTCTGTAGTCAGCTGGATATTGAGGGACTGCAGTTTTTGGGATAAGACAAATATGAGTATGATTTGTGTCTGGGGGGAGCTCCGCCGTCTGAAAGAAGGACTGCACCATCTTATGAATATCTTTGCTGATGGTATCCCAATTTGATTGGAAAAAGAAAGGTGGGTAACCATCCGGACCTGGGGCAGCATCTTTTTTCAACCATTGAATGGCCATGTCAATTTCTGTCTTATCCGGAATTGAGATTAAGTCCTGATTTTGGGTAGGTGTAATAATTGGTTGAAACAGATTTAGGAAACTAGGGGAGCTATTACCATTTGAGGAAGTGGTGATATTGAGTAGATGGTTTGTGAAGATATTAGAGACCACATCCATGTTATCCTGCCAATCTCCATTAAGATCTTTGATGGCGAGAATCCTATTATTGCGGTTTCTGTGAATCGCTTGCGAGTGGAAGTACTTAGTGTTTTTATCCCCTAAGTCAATAAAATTGTTGCGAGATTTTTCTTTCCACAAGCTTTCCTGTTGTCTATACAGCTCCTCAAGACGCTGGTTCAGATTGATCCTGTCTTCTCCACTTATGTTCTTATGTTGAAGATCTTCTATTGTTCTCTTGATCTGATTATCAAGGTTACCAAAGATCTCTTTGTTCCACTTAGAGAGATGTTTGCCTAACTTAGATAGGTTAGACTGAATCATTTGTGGTGTGGGGTCCCCAAATTGGTTCCATTTATTGGCAATGAACTCATGACAATCTGGGTGAGACATCCACGTTCTGATGAACTTGAAGGGTTTTGGTTTCTGATTATCGGTTTTAATCGGGTTCAACCAGATTGGATTATGGTCAGATCCACTTGTCTCGAGATGACTGAGGCTCGTATCAGGAAAGGACTGCAGCTATTTCATTTATACTTTTAACAAAACTATGTGAGTCATTCCAATTAAGATTTTCTGAATGACATTCGACTGTAATAACAACTTTGAGCAAAATTAGATGCATGTTAGCAACTTTTTAGTCGACTTAGTAATACAGTTTAGGCGTTCAAACCATCAGGGCCATATAGTAATATTTTTCACAAAAACTTAAAGGGATATTTAGTAAATGCCCCCCACTTATTTAGCAATATTAGGACTTCACCCCTAAAAACATTATCGTTCAGGCGTTAACCCCCATTACTCATTTTTCTGTCAAAATCTCGTTATGTAATGGGCGTGTGAGTCACGTGCTTGTCATCGGACCAAAATACCCCTGTCCTAATTTTTAGTATATGACCCCCATTTATTTAGTTATATTAGGACTACACCCCCGACCAAAATACCTTGCCCATTCTAATAGTTTATCCCGAGCCAATACCTTCCCATCTCACTACCGGTTGAATCACCCTAGTTACATGCCGAACCACTAACTCGAGGTTTGCCCATAGACTGGGTCACGCTCACCCTAGCCAGAGGCCATAGCTAGATCCAATCCACGAGTGACTTCAGCTGGTTCACCCTTGTTACGTTCTCTATCTCATAAGTCTGAGGTTCGGCTATAGATTGGGTCATACTCTCCCCGAGCTAGAGTCAATCAGCGAGTGACTCTGGCCGAGGTGTCACTTGTACTTCGATGGTAAAGTGGATCGTGTCTTTACCAGTCCGAGGTAGTTGTACCCTAAAATTACTTGCATAGGTCAAGTTCAAGTTATAATATCCACCAAACAGAACTCGAAAATGGTGTAATTGGTTTCGAAAGTCTCTGTTTTATAATTATTTCTCACAAAAATCTGATATTGAATCTTCTAGTTCTGTTTTAAGGAGTTGTCTATTTCTTAGACGTGGATTTCGTAGAACAGATGAAATTGTAGAAGATTTTGCTAGAGAAGAATTGAAATCTAGAATAGATGTAGAAGGAACTGAATAAGGAGAATCAATCAAAGAATAAGAAATTGAGGAAGAAATTCATCCATGTTAAATCGATTTTCAGATTCTCCTTCAACAACTAACCAAGTTATTTTGGTCGGGGGTGTAGTCCTAATATAGCTAAATAAATGGGGGTCATATACTAAAAATTAGGACCGGGGTATTTTGGTCCGATGACAAGCACGTGACTCGCACGCCCACTAAATAACGAGATTTTGACGGAAAAAAGGGGCAATGGGGGTTAACGCCTGAACGAAAATGTTTATAGGGGTGAAGTCCTAATATTGCTAAATAAGTGGGGGACATTTACTAAATATCCCAAACTTAAAACATCTGTTATTTTTACGACGTAATGTCACACATTAAAAGTTTTCAATGTTACGATCAATCAATATATCACATAATTATTCAATAGAAATAAAAACATAATTGTACAATACAAATATTTATAGAGAATGGTTGCTTGGGTCAAAATAGTAGGTATAATAAGCAAAAACGTCAATGGCGTTTTGAAATAACGAAATGTGTCACATTTTTTTTGATGAATGTAGGCATGTGCCTAATATTTATTAAGAATTAGGATTTAACACAATGTTAGCTTTGTCCATCGCCAACTGATTTACAATGCAATTAGGGATATTAGGTAATTCCCAAGTCTCATTTAACTTTAAACCGAACGCAGATTTTGCAAGTATATGAGCTACTTGGTTCACTTTCCTCGGGGAAAAGAAAACTTGCAAAGTGTCGAAGAAGGTACTTGCGATTTTGATATCTGCAACAATGTTTCGTATCTTCCAAGGAGGGGTCTTGCTTTTATCCGAGCAAGCATCAACCACAAGCTTTGCATCACCTTCAATAATACACTTCCGACAACCCCTTTGATTAGCTAGATGTAAGGCTAATCTTGCCGCCATTGCCTCCGCCTCTAATGCATTCATCGCCATCACCACTCTAGATGTGGCTGCTGTGAATGACCCATCATGGTTTCTTCCAACCGCCACTATTGCTGCTTTACCATCTTTGAAAGCGGCATCAAAGTTGAATTTCGTCACGTCAACCATGGGAGGAGTCCATACGTCATGTCTCTCATTTGTTTCTGTCTCCATTACATCATCATGTTCAGTCTCATTCATGGAGAAGTCATTTATCATGTTAATAGCTTCCCGGACAACCATTGATTTACATGGATTAATCCCTTCAAATGCCATCTTATTCCTGGCTTTCCACAAAGACCACAAGGTATATATCCTTGTCTTAATCGAGCCGTCAGTGTCCTCTCCTGTTAACCACCCACTAATTATGTCAATGAAACACATTGGTCCTTCCATGTTAAGTGATAATTGAGGACAACTCCATACCTCCTTAGCAAATTTACAACTTCTAAAGATGTGTTCAATATCTTCTCCTTCTTCATTACAAGTAGAGCATACCTTTGAAGCTTCATCATTAAATCTAAGGGCCCTTAGTTTAGTGGGCAGAGCCTTATGTAGTAATCGCCAAAGGAAGAATTTTACCCGCGGAGCCACCTTCAATTTCTTCCAAAATCTATGCCAAGTTAGACCATTAGGCAATATGGAAGTCTGTGATGAAGAGGGCAAGTCCTTCTCAATAGACTTATAAAGTGATTTTGAGGAGAACGACCCATTTTCCGTATGTATCCACAATAATTTATCTTCAGTAATTACTCCATTCAATGGAGTCTGCATAATGGCCCGAACTGAAAGTTCATCAAATGTAGTTTCAATCAACTCCTTCTTCCACCTGTAATCCTCATCAATAAGCTCATTCACCATCTTCAAATCTGAAGCCTCCTGTTCTTCATGTTTTGGACCAGGTTTAAACCCCATAAGGTTTGGCAACCATGGGTCCTCCCAAATTCGAATGCTTGTCCCGTCACCAACCGAGAAGCACATGCCTTTTTTCATGACATGTCTCGTTTCTAACATACTTCTCCAAGTAAAATTCATGGGTGACTTAGCTGCATAAGTCCAAAAGTTTGTATTTTTGAGATATTTCGCTTTTAGAAGTTTCACCCATAGTGCCTCAGGCTCCGTATGGAAACGCCAAACTAGCTTACCCACCAGAGATTTATTGACCATACCCATATTTCGAATACCCAATCCACCTTATTTTTTACTAGCTTGCAATTTCTTCCAATTTATATAATGCATTTTAGGATTATCTGTATCATGTCCCCACCAGAAATTTCTTTGATGTTTTTCTATTTTATCAACAACCCCTTTAGGAGCAAAATTAGTTGACATAAAATAGATCGGTATAGATGCCAATTCACTCTTTAATAAAATCGTTCTTCCCGCATGGGAAAGAGTATTTCTCTTCCAACCCGACAACTTTTTCTCAATCTTCTGCAGAAGGAAATCATACGATGAGATTTTGTGTTTGGGTTTCAACAAATAAGTTCCCAAATATGTGTCATCCTTCTTCATCTCTTTAACCCCCAAGATATTTAACACCATATGTTTTCTGTCTTCATCACAATTAGCACTAAGCTGAACTGAAGATTTATGATAATTAATTAACTGTCCTGAGCAATTAGCATATACATCCAAAATATTTTTTAGTTGACTAATATTAGCTTCTGCTGCTTTCCCAAAGAAGAAGAGATCATCTGCGAACATAAGATGACTAATGCTCGGAGCCAACCGATTAACCTTGAGCCCATTATATAACCCAATATTTTCAGCTTGTACAACCAACTTTGTGAGCGTTTCAGTGCATAGAATGAATAGATAAGGTCTGAGTGGGCATGCTTGTCTAAGTCCCCTCTCACTTCGAAAATAACCCTTTAGTCTACCATTCAACAAAATAGAGAAGGACGCAGTCGACACACAATTCATGATTAATAAATGGGTATTAGCAGTAATTCCGTACCTTCTGAGAACATCGCTTAAGAATTTCCAGTTCACCCGGTCATAAGCTTTTGCCATATCGCTTAATAAATGGGTATCTGAGAACATCGTTTTTGCCCGAACATAGTGTCACATCAATTATGTGTAACAAAATTGATTTTCTCTTTACAAAAATTATACAGTTCGGCTAATCGGCTCCTCCTCCTCCTCCTCCTCCTCCTCCTGCTCTTCTACTTTAGATAGAGTTCATCTCCTTCGTTTTCATCTTATTCTCATCTTCACTGTTATGGAATGTAGAGAGAGAAACAATCTGAGACCGACAACCTTCTTAACCTCTCTTCTAACGAAAAAGTTAAACCAAATCTATTTTAGAAACCAGAGGAAGACGAAGAAGTTAGACCAAATCTGTTTTTGAGGTTTCAATTTCGTCGACTTGTTTTCATATCGTTTTTTGTGTTCGATTATGGATTAAGACCTGAGTTGTTGTATGTTAAAAAGATAACAAAAAATATTTCTAAGTAAATAAGTTTCATTGAGATTCGACATTTAATGAAAGATTTATATATTTTTATTTAAATTTAAAGTGAAAATTAAGGAATTAGTTATGGAATGAGGCAGTTTGTGTTTTATAAATATTTTGACCTAAATAATAATTAAAAGAGTGTTGGTTGTAATTTTAACTGAAATAACTTAAACCCCAAAAACTAAGGAATATAAGATAAAGGTTGAACCACATTACCTAGTGGCAAGAGAGGGAGTAAATTGAGTTATATATACTTAAATACATATAAAATTTGAAGAGACAATTAAGGAATTGGTTACACAAGGAGGTGGTTTAGATTTTCCAAATATTCTGACATGAAAAATAGGTACAAAAAAATGTTGCTGTATGGCTTTTGACTCAAATAGCTTAAACGTCAAACACCGACGAATATAAGATGAAGATTAAGCCATTACCTAAAACCAAAAGAGAGAGTAAGCTGAGTTATATTATATAGGTTGGGGTGAGAATTGGGCCATGCTCGGATGCTCATGGGTACTTCTAGTCCGGCCACAGACATTTCGGCTATCACAGATCAAATATCAATGACCTTAGCATGTGGGACTGGGCCGGATAATTTTCTTACAAATTACTCTAGTTATTCACATTAATTTCGTGTACCCAAAATAATAATAGTCCTACACCATTTATTAATATGGTGGTTAGATACCCACACTACAACTTGAAGGATCCCGATCTGAATCCAGGGAAGTAGAAACTCATGATTTATTAAACTTAATTATAAATACAATAAAGGATGAGTGCTTAGGATAGTCTTTAAAGGTCAGCGTGCTTCGTGCTGCTCCTTCCGTCTTTTCCATCGGGTTAGTGAGTTGGGCTTTGGTGGCCCTTTTAATTCAAAGAGAAGTGCCTATAAATTCTTTTATGTAAGCCAAATGAAAGCTAGGGTGTTCGCTGAATTTGGTGGCCCAAAACGAGGCTTTGTTCGCTTTGGTCCAGGACAACCCCTGTATTGCTTAATCAATTAGTGGTTTTTGTTGTACACTTTGTATTATCTCAGTCTAGTCCATGTCATAAAACAAGAAATAAATAATAAAGTTTACATGACAACATGTGGATGCATCCTCCAACAACAAACTTTCTCCTTGTCGATTTCATCATGACCAACCAAAAAAAAAACTAACTCTCCAAATGACCAAACATTTGTGGGAAGAGATTCTCCATGCAAGGGTGTGTCATTTAGTATTTATGAGATTCTCCATGCAAGGATTGTGTCATTTACTGTAATATTTATGAGATTCTCCATGCAAGATTGTTCATTTACTACTCATATTTATAAGACTCTCTTCTCCTTCCTAAAAATAATTTCTCGACCAAACTTAAAACAGAGGAGCTAACATATCAAGCAATATTAGTTCAAGCAATGGAGGAAGTTGTTGTAATTGTTGGAGCAGGTCCTTCAGGAATAGCAACTTCAGCATGTCTCAATCTTCTATCTATTCCTAATATAATCTTAGAGAAAGAAGATTGTTATGCTTCCTTGTGGAAGAAAAGATCCTATGACAGATTGAAGCTTCACCTAGCCAAACAATTTTGCCATCTCTCTCATATGCCACATCCTCCCAATACTCCTACCTTCATTCCAAGAGCAAATTTTATCCAATATATAGATCAATACGTATCGAACTTCAATGTGAACCCATTATATAATCGGTCAGTTGAGTCGGCGGAATAAAATCAAAGTCAAGAAGACAGATACTGGCGTGGATGAGATATATGTTGCTAAATTCTTAGTAGTGGCTACTGGAGAAAATTGTGATGCATATATTCCACAAATACTTGGATTAGAGACTTTTGAGGGAGAGATAATCCATTCAAGCCAATATAAATCTGGTGAAGATTATAATGGGAAGAATGTTTTAGTTGTTGGGTGTGGAAATTCTGGCATGGAGATAGCATACGATCTCTCAAATTATGGTGCATCAACTTCCATTGTTATCAGGAGTCCGGTAAGCTTAAATTTATCTTCATATTTACTAGTTTCGTTTTCTTGGTACAAACTTTACAGAGACCAAGATTAAAAAAGTTGATAAAAACAACTAAACTAAATTAAAACAAAAAATAGACCGAGTTTAAATTTCCTTTTGACCAACTTTGCAAATACACAGCTAAAAGGTAATTAAAACAAAAAATATGGATGCAGGTGCATGTTGTAAACAAGGAGATAATATACCTCGGTATGCTTCTTTCAAATATGGGAGTTCCTATTGGACTAATGGATACTATAGTTGCTACACTTGCTAGATTCAGATACGGCAATTTAACCCAGTATGGCATCCGTAGGCCTACGGAAGGTCCATTTACCCAGAAAGCCACAATAGGCAAAGCTCCCGTTATTGATGTTGGCACGGTTGAAAAGATAAAAAGTGGGGTCATCAAGGTAACTATAATTTCGGCCGCTATAATTTAGTACATTTTATACAAATAGGCAAATTAGTTAAGATTTTTGCTCAATCTGGCCATAAATAAAGTACTAATGAATAGTTTAAATAAATCATCAAATTTGATGATGTACACGCCTATAGAGCTACCCTTATGCATTCTCGAAGTAATTGACCGACGTATCAAGATCTTATATGTTTACGAACTTATGATGCATTAATATGTGTTCACAGGTACTACCTGAGATATTGGAGGTTAAAGATAATAATGTGACCTTTCAAAATGGACAATTGCATAAATTTGATGTCATTGTCTTCGCAACTGGTTATCGTGCTTCAAATGCTTGGGTTGAGGTAAGCGATTCTAGT
>BEHA01050174.1:0-12427 GCA_002897215.1 Eschscholzia californica subsp. californica
TTCTCTCTGTAATTTGTACGTTATTGAGTGATCTTTACACTTTCAAGCCCTAAAATCTGCCAATTCTTTAACTTATAATCGATTAGTTTTCGCACTTGCAAAGTTGTTGGAGAGTTAATGACTTCCGTAAGGAAATCGGAACTTACAAGTTTAAGCCCTAAAATCTGCCAATTCTTTCAGATTCAGTAATCTTCTTAGTATAAACATGGGGTATTAATAATTAAATTTTGTTGGGTGCAGCTATGTGCATATAGGATTGGACCCCCCTGACTTGCCATCGAGATACCCACTGATATTTTTTTTTGGTTTCAGGCGAGGAGGATTTTGTGTCATTCATTGAGAAATTGAAATTCTAGGACAGAAACAAGACGAAAGGTTCAAGCGTTTTGGGCAGATTTTAGCGAGACATAGTTCAGTCTAATGCATTCTGCAAGGTCTTTCATTGTCAGAGACAACTATTAGAGAGCATTAGGCAAGAAAAAAAATCTTATTCTTCGAATGGACAATGTGTTGCCTCACTGATGATATAAAAACACGATTTGAAGTCGTCGGGAGAAAATGAAGTAAGAATGATAAATCAGGGGAGAAAAAATAAATAAATGAGTCTGAAGATTTCACGTAGGGTTATTCTAAAGGGCCTTATGGCCAAGTTGTCGACTACGAGCACAAAGACAACCTCTAAAGTATAATGAGTTTGTCGGCTGAAGCAAAGTTAGCCTTTGCCCCTTACTTTCTCTAGTTACTTTTTTATCTTCAGGTTGATTGTTCCCAATGGTTGATGTTTGGTATACAGGCAAGTACAAGGTAGTGATGGACAAAGACGAGTAGGCGGAGAATCACGCGTGAGTGTTACCTTTTTTTTTCCTTTGAAGACATTTGGTGTTTGAGTTTTGAGGTCTTCAAGGGAAGAAAACCAGCTAGAGGAGAAGAGGGGTTGATGTCAACTGAGTTCAATGTGGAGCTACAGAGAATAATAGATAAAAACAGGCAGGGGTTATAATAATAAGAGTTAACCCATGATGTATGCAATTATGCTTTTGTTTTCTCATACTTGCAACAGAGTTGTTATTATTGTAGGAACTCTTTGTTTAGGGGGTTGGATTAAAATCTGTTTTGGGAGTTTCGTTTGTCTTGGTAGACTTGTGTGCTTTTGTAAATCCTTATACTTTTGATGGGTTTGTGGCTAATGATTTTTGTACGAATAATTATTCATTACCATCAAAGATACTTTCTGTTCCAATAAAAGAAAATAAAGATCGTGGCTAATAAAAATTCGATAGTAGTTTATAGTTTTTGTGATGGATAATGGTTGTATGTGGTTGTATGGATATTGAATAACAAAATTAGGAAGTTTGGCTACTCCTATTGAAATAAATTCGTACCTCATTTTTCCATGTTCACCGATTATATATATTCAAACTAGGTAAGTTTATCAAAATGGAAGGCTTGAGATTTAATATATCTATATAACAAAACACAATGTTTTGTGCTGACTGGGACAAGCCGAAACACAAATCCGGTCGTTCGTTGACTTTTTTATAAGATCTACACCCTTACATCCGTTACCCACCCTAATTTAATCACCCACCAAATGAGGGAAAGTTAATAAAACTTTCAATCTGGGGCTCATCATCTTCATACGCGCCTTATCTTCGTTCCTTGGCGCGTTATCCCTGTAAAAGAAACGACTGAGTTGTATCTCCTTCATCCCTGGTGGGGACGTTAGAAAATTTATGGCTACAAAACCTTCAATAAAAAATCGTGCCTTCTTGGGACGTTACAAATTGATAGCTGAATCGATAGTAATGGCGACCGAACCTTCCCTCTCTTCTGTAAACAATCTTTCATAAATATTCGCCATCTCAGCTTCTCCCTGAGAAAATATTATCCTTTCCCCAATTTTCAATCTTCAATAATGTCTGATTATTAGGCAGGTAGATTGATTGATAGAAAAACCCTAACTTATTCAGATCTCTGAGGAAGTTTGGTAATTGAAACCCTAATTTATTCTTCAGATTATTACTGATGAAGACGTCCCCCAAATCTTCCCCTAAAAGTCTACGCCTAATCAGATTCTTCCCTTTCCGTTACCAAATCTTCATCAACCCTAAACGCCTATATGGACCACGAAAATCAATGCTTCAACAGATCGGTTTCTTCCCACTATATCCACGTTCTGCACCCAAATCGGTTAAACGATCGAGCAAGAGACGCACGTTATGATCTTCGTCAGTCTTCTTCAAACTCTGCTCGATTGAGATACTAATTGCTCCACCTCTCTATAAAACTCATACGTTTCATGATTTAAATCGACCAAATTGCTCTCAAGTATAAGAAACGATGGGTTCTGATTTTCTTTTTCAATTTTGCTTTCTTTCTAATAGTAATTTGTTATGGTGGGTTGTTCACAATTTGATAAATTAGTTCTGATTTTAGTAAATTATTTGTCATGGCGGGTTGTTTATGTTCAATTTTGATAAATTGGTTCTGATTTGAACCAATTGATAATATATGTTGGGAACTATACACTCATATATTTGCAGGTTTGGTTCATCTTTGCGGCATACTCAATGACCTTCCCAATCACAGAAAATTTGGCTTCACCAAAGAAAAACCTTCATGGCAGAAATTTCCAGTCTCAATTACAGAATTTTCGTCTAGCTCTCTATAAATCAGGGTAAGTCACTCCTCAATTTCTCTCGATATAGGGTGTCAAGTTTTCTTGGTTCTAGATATTTTTTGATGTATATAAGGGAAAATGTGTAAAGTGTGCATTCTGCCTGGGTTATTTTACTTTAGGATCTTAATTCAAAATCTAGGGTTAACTATTGTTTAGTCATCTATTTCGGGGGTTTTGTTTCGATTCACGAGTTGCTGTGAGAAATTAGATTTTTCTTGAATGATTATTTGATTTTGTAGGTAATAGTTGTGATGTCTTCTAGAGATTTTGTTGGTTTTTGGATCACAATATTTAAGAGATTTTGTTGCTTATGAGTAAATCTTAATTCGTTTTCGAATTTTGTGATGGAACAAAGCTTTAGGGTGCCAAAAGATACACAATATGGTGTCGTTGTAGCAAAGAGCACAGAGCTCAAGGATATAATCAAGGACATGGGTCACAACCTTGTAAAGGAGGTTGCATATGCAAGCAATGGTGTGGTTTGTGATGGTAAGACTTCATTGTGCATTACATTATAAGGGTTTGTATTATCGTGTGTGGGTGCAAATGTGCAATCATATAAATATATAATGGGTGGGGGATATCTTGCTTATCTTTTCCTTTGTGTAAGAAATAGTCAAAGATGCTTGGTTGGAGTTGGAAATCCAAAGTCTGTTAGAGAAATTTGTGTAGTGCGCTTTGGTATTACAAACTCTCATCTATGTTATATTCATAGGTGACTCGTTTCTCTAATTATCATCCAATTCGGATACATATATTATAGAATTTTACTTCATCACTATCTTATAATTGGTGTGTTAGTTACTTTTACGCGATGAACTTCTCTCTTATTTGTTCCCTTAGGCCCAAATTGAAAATGACATATGCTCTACACAAATTAAGGTGAAGGTTGGTAGTTTACCCTTGCCGCATTTTTTTTTCGCGCAAATAACAGGTTTAAAGAGTAGTTGAAGTGAACATAGGTGTGAATCCTTTAGTAGAAAGTGTTGATGATCAAGTTGTCAAGGTCAATGACATTATATGTTGAGACATTTAGACTCCAGGTACTTGACATTCTCAGCAAGTTTAAAACCCAATATTTCCTTGTATGAGAATAGCTATTGTAAGAACGACCCCCATTCGACAAAAAATAGTTGGCAATGAATGAAACGTTATGAAATTGGTTCTTATTCTTCCGCATTCATTATGAAGTTGGTAATGAGTTTTACATTTTTTTTTTCTTGTGCAGTGTCATCGAGGATAACATGAAAGATGATGGCAGTTGGTCTTTGCTCACTACAAGGTGCAACTGGTTTCATTTCTCTACTCCATTTTATTAAAAGTAATTAAGTGTTGAGTATTCATGATGTTATATTTCATAGTGTGGTTGTTTTGTGTGAACTTATAATTTAGTTTATACGAGTTAATCTTTTGAAGTAAGATATGGATTGAAGTAAGACTCCAGTTTAGTTTTCATATGTTTCTGGATACTAGATAGGCTAATTTAATATTATATAAGAAAAAAAATTTCTTTTTTGCCATATGAACTAATATTGAATAAGGAGAATTTGAGGGTCGTTTTTGGAGCTGGTTATAGAACTCGGGCTCAAGAGAAGAAATCATACTTCACAGGTTTTTCTCAAAAGCGTCACTCATGATGTTCATAAATGATATGTGCCCATGCCACTTGAGATTCCTATTCTTTTTTTGTTTTTGTTGAAAGATATTCCTATTCTATTGGTAATTCAAAATTCATACTTAAAGATATATCTATTTGAGATACTAATTACTCTATCTCTATATAAAACTCAATAACTCATTTACTTAATGGTTTACATCGACCAAATTGATCTCAACTTCTCAAGTAATAAGAAACAGTGGCAACTGATTTTCTTTTTTAATTTTGTTTTCCTTCTATTAGTACTTTGTTATGGTGGGTCGTTCATATTCAATTTTGATAAATTAGTGTTGGTTTAAGTCAATAATTTGTCGTGGTGGGTTGCTAATATCCAATTTTTATAAATTAGTTATGATTTTAGTCAGTAATTTGTCATGGTGGGTTGTTCATATTCAATTTTGATAAGTTCATAAATTCATTGATTGTTACATAGATGAAAGTATACCGTCATTTATATGCAGTTTGGTTATTTATTCTCTATAATGTTTACGCAGGTTTCGTTCATATTTGTTTGAAATGTATGTTATGGCTAATTTTATGTTACGTTGCAATAGGTGAATACTCAAGGACCTTCTATAAGCTGGAAAGTAAGAAAAAACATGCATCAACAGGGAAAGAGGTTTGTACTTTTCCCTTACCTGGGCTGAGAAGATATTCCTCTAAATTCAAATTATTAACGCAACTTATGTTTATACGAAAATTATAAAAAACCAACCAAAAGTATTGATTAATGGACTCCATCTCAGTTAAGGAAGTGTTTACATCAACATACATATAGTTGTGAAGATTTTCAAACAGACGAATTTGCTTATGATAGTCAAATAGTGGAGCACCAAAAAGTATAATAGGCTTATGACACTTGAGTCCTTATTGATATTTGAGACAAGTTAGGAGTTTAGGATTTTTCATTTTTCATCAGATCTAAGATACTATTAGCAAATGAGAGTGAAATTTATCATTACAATTTGAATACACATACAAGTCCCCTTGAGAAAAATGTGAAATATTAATAAATTCAAACCTTCTTGAAGACATGAAACCTATCCAATAGAACTCATTGTTTATGTGGTCTTTGTTCAATATACTTACCGGTAATTCTCATCCAATGCTCACAGGAAAAAAAACATGAAGAATAAAACAAATGCTTGTTGAAAGGTTTCACCCAGTCTGAGCAGAATTAAAAAGAAGATGAAACACAAAGTGTTTGGCGGTAAGTTCCAAAGCTCGCCAAACCGAGTAATGTTCGATGAAAGGTGTTTGTGGTGAAAAGCAGGAGGAGAAAAGCTACTATGTTAAATACTGTAGGAGGAGAGTTGTGTATAAACCAAGTTACTATTGACACTAACTTAACTAACTGAACTATGAATCTAAAGACTAGGAAGTTTAGTGTTGCTTTTTGTTGATTTTAGTTGTTAAATATTTTGACAAGTTTTATTATGGAATTATTCTTTCTGCAAGATGTGGAATTCCAAGTTCTTGTAGTTTTATTTATAGGAGCTTCAAGAATGTGAAATTTATAGAAAACTCACTTGTAAATGATATTTAAAGTAAAGAGTTTATGACTTCAAATTTCGTACGACCATATCACAACAAATTTTTTGTTTTCAACTTTTCTTTAACGCTCATTCTTCTTTACAGTTTTTAGTTTGAAGAGGTTAAATGCGTTCATAGTTGCGTATATGCACAAACAACATGAATACGGTTTTAGTTCAACAAAAAAACATGGATACGGTTGAGATCTTTTGGTAAAATCGATGGAAGTATGTCTAATCCAAATTATTCTCCATATTAGTGAAAGAACTAGAAGAATTTTCCACCCTGAGAACCAGATTTTTAGATGAAGAATCGTTATCGGTATCAATGACTTTATCGTACATGGCTCAACACTGAAGAAAATGTAGGATGAACAATCAGAAGAGTACGTATCATTTTTTTTAATGAAAAAAATAATATTGGCCACACACCGGCCGTGCCCTAAGGGCACGGGCTATACCTAGTATATATAATAAAACAGGTTGATGGGTGCTGACTGGGACAAACCTGGGAGATAAATCCATCCGTCCTTTTATGCCATGATAAATCTCAGCCTTCCATTTATCTTGAGATTGAGAGAGAAAAAAAAACACATCTCTTCCTTATACGTCACACAACCCTTGGTTTATTATTAATGACGTGAATAAATGGGGGGTTTATGGGATAATCACGTTTTGCTCCGTCCCTTCAATGGCAAAACCCTAACGCAAGGGACACATCTGCTCAGTCCTAATCATAACTGTTCTCTCACAAGACATATCTTCTCTCTCACTGAAATCATTTTAATTTTTTGGCTTCATCGTTCAGAAATTCAGGTTTGCCATAGAAACTTAAAGAAATTTCCTCCTTTTATAGTTCTACTCATTCAATTTTCGCAGTTTGAAGGTTCTTGATAATTTTAGGGTTTCCTTTTGGAGTGTTAAGGGTTTTGATTTTGATTGCTGATCTTCAATTCTTCATCATTAGCATCAGATTCAGAGGCTAATTGGAGGTTATCTTGGGAGCCAGGTGAGACTCATTAATCTAATCCTTTCTCAGTGTTATCTCAAATATTGTTCTTTTATTTAATTTGATTTATTGTCAAAATAACCATTTTAATCAATATGTTCGTTGTGTTATTTGGGCAGTTCATATTCAAAATTGATTTATTCAGAAACATATGAACCAAGCGAGTGCAGAAGCCAAAAATCTTATTTCATCCGTTTGCTGTCTGGTAAGTCTTATTCTCTTCCATTTTATGAGTTATCTGATGATGATTTGTATGGTTTGTTTTTTGTCAAAATTCCTATTAATAAAAATTTTCTTTGTAACCTGAAGATGTCTAAATCTAGATTAATGGCCAAAACTCTCAAATGCTGATGATCAAACATTGCTTCCGATGTGTATGAGAAGGAAGCTTCTCACTAAGATTGACTCTTAGATAGATACCAGCATAGTGTTTTATTTAACAGTTTATTGAACAAATTATTGGTTTCACTTGTAAAACAAGGGATAGCTTAAGAGAGCAGCGAAAGAAGATGTGGTGATATTTCCTGACTAGCAAGTGACGGATCATTCTAGACTCTAATCCAGTCTCTAATGGATGGAAATTGAATTATAATTTAGTTATATGAAGACCATAAATCTTTAATTGTGGAATCATTTTGACTTGAATCTAATTCTCTAACGTTTCGCTCATTATTATAAGTTGTTGCTGATATTAGTAGACCACTTGAAGATGGGTTACTACTTTGAATAGATTTACTTCCACATGAAGATTATTTACTTGGTAATTTGAATATATTTTCTTGTGAATCTCCTTCCTCCATTTTTACTTCATCAATATGTTTAATAATAGGTTGAGAACAATCGACTGGTAATTGGTTGATTCACTCTTTTCCCTTTCTCTGTTTTTCTAATTTGTTACGATTCTTCTTCTCTCACTCTTTTCCTTTTATGGTAATAGATTAAGACCATTCTTCTAGCTATTCTAATAGATTAATCCCTCCAATACTTTTCCTGTGATCGTTCGTCGCTTTGCATTAGTAGTTCTCTGACAGGTCTGATTCACACTCATCTCTCTCATTATGTTAAATGGGTCTCTGATGATTAGGGTTTTCTGCTCACTGATTAGTTTCATGATGTCGGCATTGAATCCTTAGCTAATGGAGTTATTCGATTATATTGGACTCTCTTATTTTGTACACCTCTTTCTCTGCGCAATTCTTTTTTGAGTTTGTTCTTTGATTTGAATCTGCATAAATTGATTCATTTTTAGGTTTTATCTTCCAACTCTCTTACTCGACGGGTTACGATAAGTAGATATTTCTTATCTTGTGCAATATTACATGTGGCCGATCTCTGAAGTGCTTGTCATTATTAAGCTTACATATGAAAATATTTAGCCACCATACTCTAAAAGCTTGCACCAGGTCTCTCACTATACCCCGGGATTCTCTAGCTCTTGCACGCTTACTTTATCCTATGGTCTCTCTCAGGGCAAGGTAAGCTTTCTCTTATTGCACGCCTACCTTTCTTTGTAAGGGGTTTTGGGATGAGGATAATTAGTTTGTAATTAGCACTAAGGCAGTGGAAGCAGAATCCGTTGATGAATGCTTATATATAAAAAAATAAAGTAAAAACTAGGATAAGGTTTTGTAGAATAGGTAGGGCACGGCTCTTCTCTCAAATAATCCTATCATCTATGTCTTCGTCCGAGTGGATTTCCCATGGTATGAAAAGTGGGGAATATCTATATTTACATAAAAGAAATTTGTGGACGGATGCCCTTGATCAGGAAGTCGAACATATGCCCGTATAGGTAAAATACAATACGTCGATCATACTAAAATACAGGACGGACTAGAATGGACCTAAGCAGTCCTTGATTGGGAGATTTCATCCCTTCAATAGCAGCCCATATTCTTGTCATTTTTAGCTTAAAAATGTCGTCAAACCCATTGTGTTGTTGAGATTAAAGTGTTGTCTGATACATCACTTAGGTATTTGCAACTTTTTGGATATCCACAAGTTCGCTATCATCACTTAAATTGTCAGGTAAATTATCTCATACATAATAATGTCTTTGGATTGTTTTGATCTCCATTAAAATGTTTGGTATATTGGTTTGAGCTTGCATTCAAAACTTAACTTTCACCACCACAAGAACTTCATTTGATCCTCGATTGCATATCTCAATTCTTAATAATGTTTTCCGTTTTATGTTGATATATAGGAGTAATGTGATCATTTTACTTTTTCCATTTGTGGTATGAAATTTGATTATATATTGTTGCTAAAACCAATCACCTTCCTCTACTGCAGTTTTTCTTTGTTGTTTCTACTGCAAAGTTAGTTTTTTTGGCACAAAATTGGAAAGAGCAGTTTCTTTTTGTGGATTGAAATCTCAAAATTTTGGTGTGAATTGAGCAACATTACTTGGGATTTGACTACCTTTGTCTTGTCTAGCGCCATCTGACTTTTCGAAATATGATGATGATCGAGGTGATAATCTTATTTGTGTGGAGCAAAACATGGAGCTTTAAATGTGAAGACTTTTGAAAATGGTACAACCACAACCTGATTGAGTGATCTACTCCTTAGGGTATTGTGCTTTTAATTGAATATAGGTGCTCCTGCTAGATGATTGGTTATAGTACAAAAATGACTGGTTTGGTGGAATGTACAACCATATAGGTATTACATGAGTTTATTTTGGTTTGTCCATCTAGATGGAGGTTACTTACATACAAAAGGTTAGTTATGTCTATTTGGTCTCCGAAGTTTTTAACTTTTGGTTTATGAATAGGACTCGGAGGATAGCATCAAGTGACAACAAGAGGTTCGTGAATGTACTACCTGGATTTGTAGCTATTGGGATTCTTATTAGGCATACTCCATTTAGGGCTTACATTTTAGTTATATCCACATTAAGCTTGATGTTGATTAATTTGTGAAAGTTGTTTGTTATAATAGAGGTATTCCATGATTTTAGTTTGTCTAGCTGTTCATGCATGAGGTTTAAGTGTTCTTTTTATGACTTTGATTCTCTTTTAATTAAATTACAGATAACTTAAATGCTATATTTTAATTTCAAAGATCCCCCTGTTCGCATGTGATTCATTTGTTTAGGATTTGCAGAAGTCACGAAATTAACTACACAACTGAATGTAAGTATTTGATCTCAGAAGTGGACATGCGTCTCTCTTCCTTCGACTGTGGCAAAGAGGAGAATGGTGGTGAGGAGATAGAGACATGTGAGACGGAAAAAGAGATTGAAGAAAAGATGGTTGGTTACAGATTGTGATAACATTGGTGTAGTCGAAGAGAACTTCATCTTCTTTTCTTTGTATCAGGATTGTTCACTAACATTACCAACAAACTCAAATGCTATAGTTTGATGTAAATTTGAATTACACGATGTAAAATTTCAAATTTTTTTGTAGAAGGAAATAAGCAGTATTCATGTATATATATTTTCTTGAATTTGATTTTCTCCGTGCCGGAGGCACGGGTTATACCTAGTATTATATAAAACAGAAGGGAAAACGATTACTGGGATAAACATCTTTTTTTAATAAAGGATATTGTCTGGAAGCCCTTCTCAAAATTAAAATATAGTCCTTCGTAGAAATTAAGTTACCTATTGAAAAAACAATAATCCTTTCCTTCTTAGAAATAAAAATTCTAATTTAAGAAAAAAAGAAACAAAATAAATTTCAAGGGTTAAAAAAAGAAATTAAAATCTCTCTCTCTCAATAAAATAATAACTAATAACACAATCTAAAAAAATAATAAAAAAAAATAATAACTAATAAAAATCTCTCTCTCTCTCTCTCTCAATAAAATATAAACTAAATTTCGTAACATTTAATTGATACAAGTGTCCATGCCCTAGGGCACGGGATATACCCTAGAAATAATCCTTTCCTTCTTAGAAATAAAATAACTGATTTATGAAAAAAAGAAACAAAATAAATTTCAAGGGTTAAAAAATGAAATTAAAATCTCTCCTCTCAATAAAATAATAACTAAATTTAAGAGAAAAGAAACAAAAAATAATAACTAATAAAAATCTCTCTCTCAATAAAATATAACAATAAATTTCGTAACATTTGATTGATACAAGTGTCCGTGCCCTAGGGCACGGGATATACCCTAGTATATAAATATTTCATTATGTTCTGAATTATATTTTTAAATTAATTTGATTTAAAATTTTAAAAAACAGAAAGAACCACACAATTTCAAATGGAAATATTTTTAAATAATATTTATTTTTTAGTGGACAAAATTTATATTTGATCAATATTTTAAGAGTGGATCAACATTAAAGTCCATAGAATAAGATTTTATTTCTCTTTTTTGCTTATTAAGGTGACTGACTATATACGATTGCGGTTTAGAAAAGAGAAATGATATAAGAGGCGAAAGATTCAGACCTACACTGGGCCTAACGAATCAAAGTTCGACATGTGTCCAAAATCTCCACATATGCACTGGCTCTGGTCAAAGAAGAAATCTTACGGTTTAGTCCTTCATTTATACAATAGGTTACATTTGAGTCCCTGGTTCTTTTTTAATTTGAACTGTTCATATGGATCAACCTAAAAAACCTAAAATTCCAACCTACGGTGATGATGATGAACTTAAGCTCTGATCATGATTAATGGTGGCGACCATAAATGTGTCGCAATTCCAACCTAGAATCGTAATGGTTGTGGTGGTGGAGAATTGAAGGCAAATCATCCTTCATCTCCAAAGCTTGAGTCCATGTTAAGGTCCATTCTCTAAATCCCACCAATTTCTTGATCCGACCAGCTAGAAGAGTCATCACCAGTATGGAAAACTGTGGAGCAAAGAGCTTGTTCAGATGAGTTACTTAGGCGTTGATTATGCTGGTTAAGTATCATTGGATCTTTAAATTACTAAAGTGAAAGATGAAAATCTTGGATTAGACTAGCTCTTCTAGGAAGATCAGAGAAGATCAAGTTATGGAAGAACTAACAAGAATGAGCAGCACTGCAACAACCATTAGCAAGAAAGTTATTGTTACTTTGGTTGTTGTTTTGATGATGAAGATGATGAAAGCTCAACAAATTCATCAATGGCGGATGTAGCATTCTTCATGGTTGAATCCTCTAAAATCTTCTGTAGAATAGCTTCAAAAAAGAACAATCATCAAAAACCCTCTCGTCTCAGTTCAAAATCGTCTCCATAAATCTATCGATTGGAAGCACTAGGTTTTAGAGAGAGAAAGAGCAAATAGTTTGGTCGTGTTCTTGGAGTTGAGTGTTAAGAGGGGATTTTTTATCTACACCGTCGATCCATATCGATGGTTCAGATTAAAAAAGAACCGGGGACTCAAGTATAACTTATTTATGAAGGACTAAACCATAAGATTTCTGCTTTGACCAGAGCCAGTGCATATGTGGAGATTTTGGGCACGTGTCAAATTTTGATTCGTTAGGTCCAGTGTAGGTCTGGATCTTTCGCCTCTTATATCATTTCTCTTTAGAAAAAGCACACGTGCTATAAAAATGATTATACACTACAATATTTAATTTATTAAAACGTCC
>BEHA01050175.1:3897-14559 GCA_002897215.1 Eschscholzia californica subsp. californica
AACTGAATCGAATAAAATCGATTTATTGGTTAATGAGAATGATGGGAAAAACTCTGTTCAATTTGAAGAAAATGGTGTTTCTGATCTTGAAACTGAATCTATTGATTTACATTCTGGAAGTGAGGTAAAATTAAGTGATGGGTTTGTAAATGGGGTTTCTGAAAAAATGAAATTGGGGGAACAAAAATGTGATTTGTATAAAGGGAAATGGATAAAGGATGAAGAATATCCGATCTATAAACCTAGCTCTTGCCCTTATGTTGATGAAGCTTTTAGCTGTCAAGGAAATGGTAGACGTGATTCAGAGTACCTTGCTTGGAGATGGAAACCTGATGATTGTGATCTTCCCAGGTAACACACAGTTCTTCAACATTCATATATATATATATATATATATATATATATATATAGGGGGAGAGAGAGAGAGAGTTGGAACCTAGATTGTCACATTGTTGTGCATAATTTTAGTTGTTCAAGAACATGTCTCCTTTTTTTATCTGTTAGGGTTTGCAAGTATGGGTTTTGCTTTTGCAGATGAAAACATTAATATTTTAATTACTTGTTGTTTTGATTTATACTCATTGAAGAGTATGGTGAATTAGTTGAGTTTTGTGAAAATAAAACTCTAGAATAATGTGGACTATAAGATAAGAGTAGTGGGGGATCAGATTAAAATGAGTGTCGTTCGTCATCATAGTGAATGATTGCCATTCGTAGCACATCCTATGTTCTCTCGCAGGTTTTAGAAAAGAGCGCATAGATCGGGTTTTTTCGTACGAAAGAAATAAGTTACGAATTCGAGTTCACTATAGCAAAGAGAGAATTTGAGAGTCGATTTTGATCTCTCTAGTAACTACCCGTTACTAAAGGGACAGAATTTGCTTCGAAATTGGTGAGTACCGCATTAGTTCTGAACTTACCTCGATGTTAGTTTACCACCTCTTACTGACCCATTCAAAACAAGAAAGATTGATGAAACTTCCAATATGATATCCATACTAACTGCAATCCCGGATCGGACTTAAGAAATCACATAATCAATTTGTGTATGTGTAACTCTTGCACCAGCCTAGCTTGGGTTACCCAGTGAGGCACCATTAGAACAGGTATGAATGATCCCCTCAAGAATTCCCAAATGAAACTTCTTAGCCTAGTGAAGGACCTGCCATTAAGTTTTGAACTAATCTCAAAATTGTCATATATACCTTTTCTTTACAACTTCGTAAAGCGAAAGCCGAAGAGTTTGATATGATTGAAGTTTAAGAAATGAATAGAGTGCTGAAAAAAAGTATAGCAATGTACTGCAGAATTGAGTAGTTATGTGAAGGAAAAATGTATGCAAGCATCGTCGAAAAGAAAAGACATGAGGACACCTGCTTTATCTTGAATTATTTTGTTACTTAAGTCGAGCAATGTGTTGTTCAGTCTTTATTGAAAATTGATATGCTTTCAAACTGTTAATTTGTGCATACTTTTGTCTCTCATTCTTGATTCATAGGTTTAATGCATCAGACTTCTTGGAGAGACTGAGAGGTAAAAAGTTGATGTTGGTGGGAGACTCCATGAACCGAAACCAGTTTGAATCGATCTTGTGCCTCCTCCGAGAAGGCCTGACAGACAAGAGCAAAATGTATGAGGTTCATGGTTATAAAATCACCAAAGGAAGAGGATATTACGTCTTCAAATTTGAAGTATGTAGAATTGTCTAATCTTCTGCATTACTTCTATACATTTTTTTTTTGGTTCTTAAGTCAGAACTGAACAAAATCAATGATCCTGTGTAGCTCTAAAACTAATATAAAATTCGAACACAGGATAGAGTTTGAAATTTTCGGGCTGTTTTCTTGATAGGACTTCAACTGTACGGTCGATTTTGTACGCTCGCATTTCCTTGTCAGGGAAGGTCTCCGTATAAATGGTCAAGGACAATCAAATCCCACTCTGTCAATTGACAGAATTGACAAATCTGCTAAACGTTGGAAATGGGCTGATATACTAGTCTTCAATACTGGCCATTGGTGGACTCATGGAAAGACTGCTAGAGGGTATTTACTTTGTACTTCCGATATTTTCTTTATCTTGGTTAGATCTAATTTCGTTCGATATTTTGCTCTTTCTGAAATTTTCAAATACGAAGGATCAAATTAACAAGTTTTTGTTTCAACAGGAAGAACTACTATAAAGAAGGTGATTTTGTCTATCCCAAGTTTGATGCAGTTGAAGCTTATAGAAGATCCATAAGGACATGGGGAAGATGGATAGATCGAAACATTGATCCAACCAAGAAGTTAGTTTTCTACCGTGGTTACTCTTCCGCCCATTTCAGGTACCATCTCTAACCTTATCCACCATCTTCTGCTTATACGGCCGAGTGATTCCTTAGTCACCTAGTTTGTCCTAGGCCCAGCCAAAGCAGGTCCTGAACCCAACTACTTGGTCTAAAAACTCGGCCGTTTACACTTTCCTAGCTTGGGCCGATGCTTGCAACAATTGACACATAATGTATCTATTCTGTACATTTATTTTATCAGAGGTGGAGATTGGGACTCTGGTGGGTCATGTAACGGAGAGAAAGAACCCATTTCAGGCGGGCCTTTCATCGATACGTATCCTCTAAAGATGAAGATTGTGGAAGAGGTTATCCAAAAAATGCAGGTACCCGTTTTACTTCTAAATGTAACGAAGTTGACCAACTTCCGTAAGGATGGACATCCATCTATTTATGGCAAGAATCAGACACTAGGAAAAAAGGTATCTACGAGGCGACAAGACTGTAGTCATTGGTGCCTCCCTGGAGTTCCAGATGCATGGAATGAACTAATTTATGCAAACCTTGTCTTACAACAAAGTACTCAATAGATTCATTACTAAGTTACTACCCCTTATAGTCGGATATATTAAATATTTAACAGGCAATCATGAATTGTATTATGCCCATCAAAAATGAAAGACTGTCATGAAAATCTATCAAGAGCAGTACTAGTTTTATTCATTTTAACCTCTATTTTGGAATCTTTTCCAGCTTATTTTGAATCTTTACCTCCCTTGTAGTTCAGAAGACTGGAAAACCATCTGATTCGGATTTAACTCCTGATTAACCAAGAAACAAACTGGCTGGATTGTTATTTGTTTTGTTTTTATTTATTTAGATGGACCTATTTCCATGAAATCCAGCCATAGATAATAGAATAAAATAAAATAAGGAAAGGGGAAATTGTGGAATATAGAGAAGAGTTAGAGTAAGCTCCAAATAAATATAGAAGAGATTCCTCATAAAAAAAAAGATACAGAAGAGATGCCAAGGAAAGAGCAGAAATGTGAGGAGTCAAAGACCCTCGGCCAGTGTTGACGGAAACTTTGAGTTCAAAGTGATCAAAGAAATTCTTTTATTCTTGGATGATTTTCAAATTAAATACAAGACTCTATTTATATTATTTTTGTTACGAAATACTCTATTTATGGAGTTGGAATATAACTAGTTTCTAATATCTAATAGTTTCAAATATCTTTACTACTTTCTAATATTTTGTACTTTCTAATATCTCAATATAGGAATGATATTTTAACACTCCCTCTCAAGTTGGTGTTTAGATATTGCACATGCCCGACTTGTCCACTAACTCCACAAATATTCGGTTTGAAACTGTTTTGGTAAAAACATCAGCCAATATGTTAACCACTTGCAAAACCTTCATACTTCCAGCAGAATAATCACCATGACTCAACTTGGACTCCAAATAGAAATATTTGTATGGAGCTGGTCAATCTCCTGCTCCAATAATTTTATCCTCTGTGTTTCGTTGTGTAGCCGCTCGTCGAGCAGGTTTATCTCGTTTCCTTTTGTTCTGATAATTTACCTTTAGTACTTTGATAAAGAATTCCTTTTTAGCAAGTGAGGTATCCAATTCCTGAATAAGAGTTCCTTGCTTTGTTGAACTTTCTGCCTACACATTCATGTGCATCTTCGATTTAATAACCTCCTTTCTTAATCTCTCTCTTTCTTCGGTAAGAGATTCAATCATCAATTCACGACTTAACTTCTGATACTGACTCTTCTGCTTTTGGTTGGCCAATGAGGCCACATATTCTGCATGTTATTTATCAAGTTCAACTGCTTCCAGAGTTGCCTCCATTTGCTTCAAACTTGCGCTTACTTGACCAACCATCGTCATATTTTCAGTCACCTGTTTCTGAAAGCCTTGCGAACTTAATAGGTATGTCACTGGGACATGAAACACCAGGAATATCATTGGTCAATAACTTTCACGACATTAGTCCATCCTCCGACTTTCTCACATCAAATTGAATCTCGTGTAGTTTAATTAACTCAGATTCTGCACGCTCTCTTCGACCTTTTTCTTCCAATAATTTCTCTTTTAGTAAGTCATTGTTTTGATGAGAGTGTTTCACCTTCCTTGCTTTCTTGGACTTTAGACTCATAAATCCTTAGCTCTTCTTGCAACTGTTTCACCAAAATACTTGTATTTGCAGAAATACCTTCTTGAGATAGAGAGCTGAGACTTGATAGTTTCTTCTCCACTTTGCACTTTTGATGGAGACACTTGTTTAGTTGATTTCTAAGATTTTCCAGCTGCTCCACGTAGCAGAGTTTATTTGAAAAGTTTTTCCTCACCGCATTTATGTTACTTGTAGTGACTATCATCGCTAGAGTCTGCTCAATAGTTGGATTTTCTTTCTCCGTCTCAACAAGTGCAGCTACGGGATCTTCTTAGAGTTTTCTTTCGATTATGATCCCACCATTCTGGCTAACATACTACTTCATAACAATGACTTTTGGTATGATCACTTTTGTTGCAGTGAGTATACTTATAAGCCGTTTTCTCAAATTGACCAACAACTTTAGCAAGATTTTACTTTATCTTATTGCGAGTCTTCATTGCAGAAGCATCAGTTGGTCTAGATTCTTCGTTCATCGTTGTGCGTCGAACAAGCTCACGACAAACCAAAGCATAACACTTTTCTAAATCAGGAATGAGATCGTTTTTCAAAATTTCACCACGAATTTGTTCAAATTCACATCTAACCCAACAAGAAAAACATGCACACGTTTTTATTGAACTGATTTACGGTAAGATATAATACAGTTTTCGTTTTCCATGATCACTTTATCACGGTGATCTAATTCACTAAAGATCTCAACTAGTTCACCATAATATACCGAGAGTATTCTCTCATTCTATTTGGCAGAAAATTCCTTCTGATTTATAGAGAAGACTTGCAACTCATCAAATCCATTATAAATTTTTTTAGATAAAGCTTTCTAAATATCACAAGTTGTAGGTAACGTATGTATCGCTTCATAATATTTGGAGTCATAGACATCAACAACCATCTCTTGAGTTTTCGATTTTTTGTTTACCACTTCTCATATTTAACGTCGTCTTCAGCAGGTGGTACCACGAATAAACGAAAGTTTTTCCTTTTCAGTAATATGCATCTTCATGATTTGAGACCACATATCATAATTTTTTTCATCCAATACAATCACTGAACTAAAGGATCCTCCTGACTGCGAAATTGTACCAATTGTCCGATCAATCTTTTAAGGAACAGTTAATATCAGAAAAAAAAAAATTGAATCTCTTAAAAGATATGTTCGACCAACTGAAAACCTTGTAAATTGTGAGACAATATAGAACACACCCAAACAATTAGAGTTATTGTTTGTCTTTTTGTCATCTTATCTATTTTCAACAAAAAATAAATAAATTTTCTCTTTTTAAAATTAGAACAATAGTTGAGGTTTTTTTCCTTCACTCCAGCTAAAATACAAAAAAAAAAGGATGAACATGAAGGTTCTTTCTCCTTCAATCAACATAAATTTAGAAAAACAAATTTAAGACCATTGGTTTTGGTACCAAGTTCGAAGCGATCAAAGAAATTCTTTTATTCCTTCATGATTTTCAAAAGAAATCCAAGACTTTACTTAGTTAGAATACTACTAGTTCTAATATTTATTACTTTCTAATATCTCAAATATAAGAAAGATATTTCAACCCTTGTTTCTAACCTCAATATAAGGGATTCAAGGCTTTTTACGTTCAATTCCCTTAAAAAGTCCGTTGATCGACGAAGGAGAATTATTTCATACTTACCTTTTATTTCTATTAACACATTCCATTAGAAACAAAAAGATATATAATTAAACTTTATTACTTAAAACAACACAATCAAAAGTCAGTCTTTCATTTTATCCGATAGAGATTGACCATTGACTTAGGTCAATGGTCAAACTATTAAGATACTAAGAGACATGAAATAAAAGTATAATATGGGAAATTGTATCTTTTTTTTGTTGAAAGATGGGAAATTATATCTTGTAGACTAGAAATAATTCTTGATAGAATCTTATTTGGATCCCCTTCATGCTTTCTTGTTGTTTTTGGTGGAGTCCTTGCAATTCTTGCTAATTGGGCACTCGCCCTTATCAGGGACTTGAAGTGGTGAAGAAATTGCAAGTATTATTGCTTTGAGTTCAACCACTTCCATTTTCAAGTTTTGATTTTCCTCCTTCAAATTCTCACAATGTTTCTTCCAGGATTCATGTTGAACTTCTTTTTCCTTCTTCAAATCGTCACAAAGTTTCTTCCATGATTCACAATCACCTTCTACTTGCTTGATTTTGTTCCTACAAACCCCTCAAACAGATATAACCCAAGCACTTTAGAAGAAATACAAAGAATTTGGATTTTAGAACAAGAGGTCTTGAAATGATGATCTTTAGAAGAAATACAAAGAATTAGATCATTTTAATATACATCATTATGAGGTAGTTTTTTCTTTTTTTGGTCAAAACTTCATGCCATATTAAGCCTGTCAAACATATATTTGAACACTCGACATGCAATCCGTATTCGCATTTAAAACAAAAAAATCGAAATTGCGGATGTCGGATACAGATTCAGATATTTGTTATCTGATATCTGTTTATCGAATACGGATGTTTAAAATGTATTATCGGAATCAGATATTGATATATAATATCCGTCGAGTAACTATCGGATACAGATATGCCTATATCTTATCCGATAAGCTACCATTTACAGACTTAGCTATATATCATAATTAATGTATGATATATAACTAATGATAAAAGACTCGCATGGTTATTCCCTCATTGACCGCCTCGCTTACGTGGTGAATAAGACAAGGGATATTTTGGACTTTTCACACCCCATAAAAGGTGTGAAAAGATCAAATTGTCCCTTGTCTTATTAGAGTACAGTCACGCAGGGAATTGTCTGGGCGGGCCACGTGTCACTGTTTGGGTGTAAACATGATGTGTTTTTAGCATTAGTTGATTGTCACACAATACAGTCACGTGGAGAAAAATCTTTGTTTCTCTCACAGACGGTTCAAGTGGGAGTCCAAAGAGGCGGATCATGTATACTTGTTGAAAGAACAAAACTCTCACGTACTTTGTGAAAATCTAGAATAAATTAACGTACGCTCCACTAAATAACAAATAAATTTATGTTTATTAGATTGGAGATATGCCTTAAAATTTGTACCTTGCTCTTCTATTCTGGAACCATACTTCAACCTGTCTTTCTTTCATACCTAGTTTTTCCGATAGTTCTTTCTTTTTCTCCTGCAGATTAAAACTGATTTGAAGTAATAGTAAATTTATACAGTTTTAAAGGAGTAGTGGATTTAGAAAGAAAAGATTACCATAGTAAGGGAAGACTGTTCTTCGAAGCTGCTTTCTAGAGAAGCACATTGTTCTTCAGTAAATTTCGCTTTCTTTCGACGGCTATCATAATTGTTAACAAGATTGAGATCAATATCACCTTCCTTACGTGCTTTTTCACTAACTCGTTTTACCCCTTTCTTAGTCGACTGAACAACACCGTCACTAGCATTTTTAACATCACTAGTTTCAACGGACGGTCGAGTCAAGTTCAAGTTACGATTTTGAAGGAGATCACTGCCTTCTTGAATCCCAAGATTAAGGTCAGTATTGCAATCACTTTCTCCCATTGTTACCTAAGTCTCTACTCTTCAACCGTAATCTCGTAAATCCTAAAACGAGAGTTGAACCGAAAATGATACACAAAATAGAAGTCATAGTGGGAGATTTATACAACTTTTCTTTTAGATTTCAAGAAACAAAACATAATTAATGAATGAAATCCTAAACATTAGCACACAATCTGCTTCCTTGTTATATACATTGTCATTTAAAATCAATCTAAACCATTGGTGATTAACTTCTTCAACATTCATTGGGGCAATAATATTGTTGATAAATATTTAGAAAATAAAAGCCAATCTATATCTAGTTCAATCATAAAAGATACAATCTATTAAAGATTATCTCTAAATATTAAACTGCATTAATGTGATAATCTATGGTTAGACTATCTAAATTTTATTAATTTTGTTAAGTTTATGAACAAGAAATCTTTATATATTCTACATTTCTAATATGGCTGCTTAGATGGATTAATTGGTGGGATTTATGTCCTAAATATGTACTATAACTAACTCCTATTCATTTATGTTCATTGGAATTCATAATTAGAGCATCTCCAGTGCACCACTCAGGGCATCTCCAATGGAACACTCTAAGAAAAATTCTAAAAGTTCTGTTTGTCAATCAAGATTTTCTTTCCTAATAAGTGGTGATGTAGAAACACTCTAAATCTTTTTGTTTTCAGTGGAAATCTCTAAAATACATTTACTTAATATGCATGTCACTCTTAACTAAATAAGAAAAAAATAGTTAAACGCAAAAGTTTATATTTGTTTAAATTTTAGAGTGACACTCAGAGAGTCTCATGAGGTCCTCTCTTTGGGGTTTCATAATAAATGCTCTCACATGATCATGGAGATTCAAATAGAGTGTCCAATTGGAGAAGGTTTTTTAACAAAATCTCTAAAAATCTTAAATGACACTCTAAGTTTTAGAGTTTAAGTATTCCATTAGATTTTGAGCTTTTCTTCAAGAATTTTTTCCAATGCAAAACTTAATTTGAGTCTCTAAGATGATGTGGCGGGAGTTAAATAGAGATATCTCAAAGTGATGCTCTAGTTCTGGAGTGTTCTCTTGAGATATCTCTAGTTGTCTAACTCATCATTTTTCAAATTTAGACCAATAGAATTTAAGTCATTATATATATCCAAAATAAACAATTATTTCTACATAAATTATAAATAAGACAACCTTAGAAATTTGCATGGGAGACATGCCAAAAATAGAAGATCTCTATTTTGTCATATATGAATGAAAATCTCAAACGAGACTTGACACATAAAATTAACAGAGTTTATTTTAAATTTTGCATTAAAGTCTGGAGATACGTAATAGCAACACTATGATACGCTAGGACGATCGATCATTTGATGATGAGATTAGTTTCAGTCATGTGGGTTAGACCCATTGTTTAAGTGTTTTATGTGCATTAACACGTTGGACTCATTCCCCCTAACTTGGATAATCTTTGACTATTTTGTGGATGATAGTCATGTCAGACATTATATTTATAAAAGCATTTGGGATTATGAGAGTGGTACATGCTGGTCAATTAAAAATATAAGCGAATGTATAAATACATGTAACCACTATTGTTTAAGCCCTCTTATATTCTAAATTGTCTTCTAGCACGATGTATCTCTATATTGTTATTCTTGTTTAGATGAAATAACACAAGACAAATTTATAAGATGCGTTAAGGACCATTCAATTAATAGAATATAGTTAACTGGGTCAAAATATTATACCTAAAACAGAAATTTAGGTAAAAACTCTCTAAAAAGTTTTTTTTATCAAAAATGATTCATTAACGTTTTCTAGTATTATCTCCCTAGGGTATGCTTCTAAATTATCTGAGTGGCAAAGGACTAAAACAACCTTGAGAGAGACCATATTAGATTCTGATTCAAAAACGAATCGAAAAACTACTTAATTGTCTCACTTTTTCTTAGGTTGATTATCAAGATATTTTCATTTTCTATTATTGGTAATATGTTGATTCTTAAATTTGCACAAGGTATTTTTTTCAAAATCTTTGTGAAGTTACTGTTTTTGTTGAAGAGTTTAGAAATGTTTCAAAATTCTAAAATAAACACAAGTTTACAATGATTTCAAGAAATTGTGTCATCTTGTTTATATGTTGAATATTGAAAGTAGTTTTTAGCGGATTGAGAAATGTGTTGATTGTTGATTCTCAAAATAGATCTGAAAATCCTTTTTTATATTTCGTTTTTCTCTCTAGACCTTAAAATATATATGTTTTTCTCACTGTTATTATTGGTTGATTTCTTAGTAAATTGTTTGAAAATCCGACAGTAAGTTTGCAATAAATGATGATATTTCCACGGTATGAAGTGAAAATAATTTTTGATATTTTCAAATTGCTAATGACTACAACTGTATGACAATGCTTGCAAGGCCTTGCACAATAATTGAAACAACTAACATATTGTTTGCACAGATTTCCAACTATTTGCAAACAGTTTGTAGTGTCTCGCAATTGTTTGCAATTGCTTGCAATCTGTTTGTTATGGTTACTTGCAAGCAATGGCGGATGCACTTGGAGACTACCCCTGGCTGCAGCCAGGGGTAGTTTCGTTAATTTTATGAAGAGGTATGGCTTTTTTGTAAAAGCAGCCAGGGGCAATTTTTTTTTTTTTTTTTTT
>BEHA01050175.1:14677-29325 GCA_002897215.1 Eschscholzia californica subsp. californica
AGAGTCTGCGGAAATTTATTGCAAAGGTCTGCAAGAGAGTTCACAACATCTTGTAATAGAGTTGCGATATGCAACGAAATTGTAGCAGTTGCAACCAATTAAACATCATACTACAAAAACAACAGTTGCATATATGATGACAAACACAGCTGAACATTACTTGTACATATATTAATAATTTGCATTTTTTTTCTATATATTGACTTAAAAATTTCTATTAAAAAACGACATTGGTTTGAAAATTTCTACAAAAAAAACGTGGTACGCCCTCGAAACCTCGTCAGAGAATAATTATTACTGAAAGTTGTAACTTGTCAAAATAAACAACATGATGCATAAGAGTTTGAAAAGAAGTTGCAAAAGGTTTACAAGAGTATCGAATATTTGCAAATGCTTGCAAGAGTTTGCAAAGATTTGAAGGACCAACAACTGGGTCAAAAATAAAATTTGAAGCATATTTTCCTTCCATTATTAAGGGCAGACCAAAATCACCAAAAAATTGTGAATAAAATTTTTAAAATTCTAAAAGAAACCCTAAAAACTTATTTGGGAGAAACTTCAATGCCAAATAAGTTTCTCTCGCTAGAATCATTTAAAAGAAACATTTATTTTCATCCCTAAATATCTCGATTTTAATGAGAATCTTAGATAATTGAACAACATCAACAAAAATTTCTTAATGATTCAGTCAAGATTTCATCGTCATCTTCATCATACGTTGTCTTCATCGCACGTGGTCTTCGTCACATCTCTTTTCTCTCACCTACTATAGGAGAAATAGTAGTAATTTCCAAATAACTAAATATTCAACTCAACTCTCATTTTGGGGCCAAAGTCTATTTTGTAAAACTCTGTGGTTCCTATAATATAAAAAAGTAATTCTTATCTATTTGGCTACATAATCTATAAAATAAAACAGAAGGGAAAACGATGACTAGGACAAACATCCTTTTTTAATAAAGGAAATTGTCTAGAAGCCCTTCTCAAAATTTAAAAGACAGTCCTTCCTAGAAATAAAGTTACCTATTTAAAAACAATAATCCTTTCCTTTTTAGAAATAAAAATCCTTTTTTAATAAAGGATATTTTCTAGAAGCCCTTCTCAAAATTTAAAAATAGTCATTCGTAGAAATAGTTACCTATTTAAAAAATAATAATCTTTTCCTTCTTAAAAAAAAATTCTAATTTAAGAAAAAAAAAAACAAAATAAATTTCAAGAGTCAAAAAAAGAAATTAAAATATCTCTCTCTCAATAAAATAATAACTAATTTAATAGAAAAGAAACAAAAATAATAATAACTAATAAAAATCTCTCTCTCTCAATAAAATATAACAATAAATTTCGTAACATTTGATTGATACAAGTGTCCGTGCCCTAGGGAACGGGATATACCCTAGTAAGGTGCTGTTTGTTTTTTAATGTTTTCACCAATTCAGATTTCAGATGTTTGTTTTACAATTGAAGAAAATCTGAAAATCAATCTGAATTCGGCTGAAAAATACCCCACAAATTTCAGACTTCAAAACAAGTTTGACATGAGGGTTCAACTTCTGAAAAGTGTCAAATGACGTTTATACCCCTGAGATTTAGAAAATCTTTCTTATTAAAATATTTCACACAACACCATCCAAAACAAGAACACTACCACTGCCACCACAAAATCACCAGCAAACCACCACCATTATTACCGGAGAACCACCACCACCATTACTAGCGAACCACGATCACCACAAATGATAAAAACAACAATCTTTTTAACTTCTTTGCCAAAAAAAAAAAATTCAACCTTCATTCATAAATAAACCCTAGATTCAAGAGAAAAGATCTAGAAATTAACGAATAAAGAAAAACTAAACCCTAAAATAAATGATTACAGGGAAACCCAATCACAGATCCGGCTAGGACTTAAACAAAAACTAAACCCTAAAAATCTTCAAGTAGATGTGCTTCACATCTATTGTAAACTCGAAATATTAATGGAAGTTTGAAGCTTATTAATCTCATCTAGCTTTGAAATGTTTAGCTTTGAACAAGTAAATCATTGTAAAAATGGAGAAGATACAGTAATCGGTGGAGGGTAAGAGAGGAAACGAATCTGACGAGAACTTCCGCCGGATCTATGAACCCCAAAATCTTAAAGCTGTCAACCCTTGTCGCCTGTCGGATCTTCGAGAGATAGCTTCTGCACTTCTTCTTCTTTGAGAGAGATACCATCTGATCTTCTTCTTCTTCTTAAAGAGACACCACTGATCTTTTAGAGAGATAGAGAGAATTCGTTGGGGATGGAGAGAGAAACGACATCCATGAAAAGAGAAAGAGTGAAATAGTTATTAGGGTTTTCTTTGGTTAAAAAAGAATTCTTAATAAGGATTGTTTGGTTAAAAAGTTTATTAAGGGGTATAACAGTCAAAATTGCATTTCAGATTCAATGATTCAGATATACAAAACAAACATCTGACTGGTAAACTAATTCAGCTAATTCAGTTCAGCCAGTTCAGATTCAACTAATTCAGATTCAGACCCTTATAAAAAAACAAACAGCACCTAAGTAAAAAAAACAAGTTGCTTTCTAAATTCCTAAAACTATTGTAACTTCAACAACAAAAAAATCCTAAAACTATCAAGATTGTTATGTGTATTTTATCATTTATTAGTTGAATAATATCACTAATGAGTAATCAATTCATTTTCTATTTTTTTGTTTCAAAATACCCCTACTCATTAAAACTTACTTTTTCTCTAAAAAAACTTAGAAATTTCAGAATTTGATCTTCCTAATTTCTTTCTCAAATTTTCTATCTCTAAACTCAAACTTTCTCCTTCACTTTCTCTAAACGCAAACAATTTTCTCCATCTTCCAATCGTTTTCTTTACAACCAACTCATCATCTTCGATCACCACCATCACTGAGCACGTCTCTCTGATTCTCTTTCTCTAAACTCAATTGTCTATATTTATCTCATATTCATTTCTATTGACTCGTCGTCGTCTTCAAAACGAGTTCGTAGATTTGATTTGTTTTAGCTTTTAAAATACGAAGAAGATCTTATTTATTTGTAGATTTAATATATTTTGTGGTATGTTCGATTATGGGGGAGCGGTCAGTTTCTTTTCATTGTCCATTAACATTAGGTCCCGAAGAAAAAGGAGCTTTGTCAGATTTAAGAAGAAGAAACTTTCAGTCGGTGTTGTTTCAGATTCGCAAACCGAGTTTGCAAGATTAGCAAATTAGAATTTGTATTCTGTAACTAGAATTTGTAAGATCTGCAAATCGAGCTTGCATTCTCCAAGTGGAGTTTGCAACATCTGTAAACTTGATTTGTGTTGTGCAAACAAAGTTTGATAGACCTAAAAACCAATTTTGCGTTGTGCAACCTAAGTTTGCATTCTCCAAACCGTGTTTGCAAGATCAGCAGGTTGAGTTTGCATTTTGCAAACCGAGTTTGCAAGATCTGCCAATTGAGTTTGCAAGATTTGCAAATCTATTTTGAAAAAAAATATTGAAAGTAATCTTGTAGAAAGATAGTTTAAAATCCTCGACCATACCGTTAGCATACAAATGAGCCAGTATGTCAGCCCTTGGAGGGGTTGATCTGGCCCTTGTGCTCGGGCTAGTACTAGTCCAAACAAACCTAGTTTTCTTAAATCCAAATGGCTATACATAATGAGAAGATATATAATGGGTCTTGAAATGCATATATATCTTTACAGAGAAATCTTGCTCAGAAATCAGTAGAGAAGTCCCACTAAATGTATATCCTAATTTTTTCGAGCTTCCTTCGTACATGGTCTATTCTACTTTAAAGATGATCTGAACCAACACAACCGAGGCCGTCAACTCGATCTAACCAGTATGTGATATTAAGGGTCCGCCCGTCGATATCGTTGTGGATGAAGTAAGTGGAGGTCGATGCGGAAGTTGTTTTGTGATGGACGTTTTTAGATGAGTTTTTAGGATCTCTAGGTTTTGGATGGAATAAGGGAGAAGAAGAGAAGATAGGAAAGATACGGTTAACAAAATTCACAAAACCATATGAAAAATGATGCTATGCCCGGCCAATATCCCAGGCGGGATACTTGGATGGACAAGATCTAGTAAAAGAAAGTGTTTGACTTTCTCTCACTAGATCTGAACCGGCCAAGTATCCCGATCAGGATTCAGCCGGGATATGGGCCAGGCATAGCATTGCGGTCGAAAACATCGCCTTAAAAAGTGGGGCGCCTATGGAATGCTATAGTCCTAGTCAATCTGTTCAACAGAGCGCCAAGAGCAAAAGGGCGGTGCACCTATAGAGGCACCCAAGTCCAATTACTTGGAGATCGAGTTCAACTGAGTCCTCTCTGTCAGTATTCTCTCTCTCTCTCTCTCTCTTTCTCTCTCTATCAATGGCGCAACAGAAGATGGATCGACCATGGATTCTCGAAATGGTTCCTCTCATTGTAGTAGCTCTAATAGGTGCTCACGTTCTCGCTTTGGTAATCTCTCAAATCTCCCTCTTTCAAATCTCTTTCTCTCATCTCTCTCTCTCTCTCTAACTCATCCCTTTTTTTAGGTTTACTGGATTTACAGGTTAGCTACTGAAAAACAACCTCAACGAAGAAAATCACACTAGAATCACACGCAACCAACAAGAAGAAGGTCGGTGATACCTCATTACCTTCACTTCTATTGTTTTTTTCAATTTGATGACTTTAGTTCTGATCACCTGAAACATAGATTGAAAAATGTTTCCTACCCTAGTTTTTTCTTAAGTGAAAAAGGGGAAAGACTTGGAATTAGAACTTGTTTGTTTAGAAACTGATGGAAGTGGATTGGGATATGTTAAAAAGAAATTTGCTTACTGGAGTACAGTTTTTGAAGTAATCAGAGATCCATAGAGGATCTTAATTTACTTAGGGTTGTTAAATTCACCAATTTCACCCATCTTTAGTTAGCAACTTACACATGTAAATGATTCCCAAATTGGTTTTCTAGTCTGAAGCAAGGAATTAAATTTCGAAAAGACTGAAATATTTTCATGTCCATACCTACTGAAGTTTCCATTCAAACCAAAATTTAATCAAGTTTCTCTTAACCATGCCTTGTCAATGAAATAAATTTCGAAATATTTCGGCCGAAATGACTGAAATATTTGCATTACCATGTCTACCGAAATTTCACTCTTTGGTGGGAAGTCCTGGTTGCTTAGTTTAGGGGTTTTCCGATCAAATTTAGTCCTCTCAATTGCTAAAAATTAAATACAACCACAATTTGTTCTAGGTTTTGAGCATCCTATCTTTTGCTAGGCTGCTACCAATGTTTCATGTGTTTTTCAATAAGCACAAGATTTCAAGCAAGTGCCTTTGGCTTAAGCCGTTATCTTTAGCCAACTCTTGGGAATGTCTGTTTGTAAGAGATATGTTTTTGAGTTGTTCTTTGTCATCATTTGAACCTTTCTTGAAGGCTCTCACGGTTATAGGTGTGGTGCTAGGAAGCGCTACCAGTCTCTAAAAAGATGTCCACAAACCCGACTCAAATCTTTGTTGTGTTATGCTCTCAGGTTCCTCTTCAGTGGCATTTGGTATTGGGTTGCTAACTTTGTGATGAAAATATACTTTTTTGAGTATAAAAATCTATTGACCGCAAAATAATGGTTTGATTATCTGGTTAAAGAAAGTAAAGGATGTTCACTTTCGCAGTCGCGTAAAGATTTCTATATCTTGTTTTTAGTTAAACTTGAGTCTTCCTTCGGTGCAAGTTTTAGGTGTTGGGTTTAGGTTAAATCTGTAATAACATACTGAATTTCCAAACTGCAAGACATATACCTTCATTAAAGATGTGGCTCAAGATGAAATTGAGCAGTTAAATAGGATTCCCAAGCTAATAGAGTCATATCAGTTGATGAGGTGATAGAAAAAAAGATCAAAGACGTGCAGATGCAGTAGATGTTAAGTCTAATCACCATTCGCTACATTAGTCCATACTCAAATCCGGTTTTTACTGAATCATTAGTGATCCAATAAAAAAGGAAGTAAAATCAATCTGGATATTGGTTGCTCCTCCGGATCCTTTACCTGGTCTTGGGTGCCCATCCAAATCTTAAATTGTTTGTTTGGTAGCACTTGAATAGCAAACGCAATTCCATCACCAGAAAGGTAGACCAGTGAGAAAAGCATAGGATTTTGTTGTTTATTTCTCTTTCAATAGAATGTACTTGAGCAATCAACTGAGCCATATAGTGGTAGTGAGTTACTAATGTGCACCTGCTAGTGGCTTTTGCCTCGTTTTAGTACTGGTTATGCATAGTAGCTTCGTTGTAGAACATAATATGCTAATTCCATTATAGTACTGATATTGTCGTTTAAGAAAGGAAGATGCAGAACTGAAAGTTTAGTTGGTCGTAATACCGAAGAGTCCCACTTGGCCAAGGAAAGTCTGTCATGAGTCATGATGAGTTTGTAAGATTTAGGGCTTCACCGATGACCGCTCATTGCCAATTGATTTTGAGTTGGACCACGAGACCTTAGATAGTATCATATCTAGACCATACATAATCAAGGGCCACATCTTCTCCACTTGCACAACAAAAAAAACTCAAAGACCTCAGCTGAAGGGGTATCTGAGCCTCTAATTAGATGGTTGAAGAGAAGTTTCATCACGAAGTAAATTATATCTCGAGCTTCTCTCTCATCATTGCCTATTATTTTTTGTTGGAAGCTATAAAACTTATTAAAAACAACCAAATCTTCTGGAAATTTTATTGTTGGAGAATATGCCTTTTCAACAATATACTCGCTAATTAATATACACATTATGAATTTTCAGGTATGAAGATGGGTTGAGGATGAATGCTTGAAAGAGTACCACAAATTCGTAGGTTTTTGGATATTAGCTTTGTCCACAGGCATGTGATTATAACATTAATCTTCAAATTGTAGGTTTCAACTTGTAGTTACAAACTTATGTTGTTATTGCCTTGTACTTTATTCCTGTAAATTTGGTGTATCAATACTTGTTTGCAGGTCTTGGTTTAGGGCATTTGTTGGAATCTTAGTGCTAGGTCGACCATTATTTGCCAATATGGTAAGATATTGTGGTAGGTCTAGCTAGACTACTGTTAATCTCAAAATTAGGATTTTTACAGATGGAAGTAATAACTAATTTTCATTTGCTCTCAGAATTCTTTAGTATATGAAGTCCAACTTAGTAAAGTAGAAAAGAGGAGGTTGACTTGAAGTAGTTCACATACTCATTTAGTATGAATAGGTTCCTATTCAGTAGTAGAACCATTGTAGTTAGATCTGAATCGCTGAACTCTGATGCATGATAAATATACTATGCATGTAAAAGTGATTTTCTTTTTGGAAATTGATTAGGATCTACGATAGTCATTACAATGGTGTTGATACATCAAATATGTGATAAGCACGATAAATGTCTAATTTAAACTCTTACAAGAATGGACTTATAGTCCAACTAAATGATGGTCTAAGGTCCAATAACATTATTTATACCTTAATAATCCAAGTTCAATAAACCATGAAATCCACTTCTAGTAATCGAATTTGGGATCTCGAGAATTTTGGAGTTTATGTCAACATTATCCACCAATTGGGCTACCAAATGTATAAGTGATTTGATAGCAAGTACTCTTCTAGTATTAGAACAATTATCATTTAAAAGAAAAGAACCCACGGTTGTTGCATTTAAAGAAGGCACAGTCAACAAAACAGGGCACTTTTAGAGTTTTCAAAAATATCATTTGTGAATCGTATCAAATCTTACAATGGTCAACACTTGGTTGCCCAAGTGATTGATAGTGTTGACATAAACTCTAAAATTCTTGAGGTTCCAACTTCGATGCTTAGAGAAGGTGGAATCGATGGTTATTGAATTTGGGTTATTAAAGACGTAAATAAATAATAAATTTATTGGGTTTTAGACTCTAAAGTATGTTGTTGGATTTTGCGTCCCTTTCATTAGTAGTTTAACTTAGGCAGTTATCATGTTTATCACATCTTGATGATGTATTAATGTCATGTAATGATTAACGTTGATCCTAGTCCATATTACAAAAGAAAATTACAATGCTTAATTTTTGTTTTTTGCCTTTTCTTTTCTAACTGGTGCTTGCTTTAGAATCCTTTGATTAAATAAGGAAATTTATTGGGAGAGCGCCCCTCTTTTAAACTCAGGTCTGTTTTCTCTTTTGGGTCGTCCCTCGGAATAGGCAAGTCCGAGGGCACTTGGATTGCACATAATCTTTGCTGGGCTGGAATAACACAGAATGAGGCCAGCCCGAAGCCCACAAGAAGCACAGGGAGTGAAAGGGGGCCGGAGCAGAAAGGAGGGGTGCCTCTTAGCCTTAAGAAGCACCCCCTTTATTTACTTGATTATAATACTCGGACCGGAACCACTTTTAAAATCAACTTTTGTTATTCTTTCCAATTTTATAATTAGTGATATATACCTTCTTCCTAATGTCTTGTACTTATATTGGTGATTGCACGATAAGAAAATATGTTTGCACATTTAAATAGGAAGATTCAAAGGTATTCTTTTAAAACGTCGTTTTCGACAGCAACATGGTCTCCATACATGACGCATTCAAACATCAAATAGTGGCTGTCAGAATATCTATATACCTAAAGATTCTTTTTTACTAAAGATCAGGGAGAAAAACTTTTGTTTTTCTAAATATTGAAGAAAGGGAAAGATAGGATATAACACCGAAAATTTGGTTGTTTATGTTTATAAAATGATCAGGTCGACATTGGTGTTAGTCAAACTAATAAACCTTCTTATAGCACGAACATCGGGTGTTTTTAACAACATCCAAAACGTAACTATTTTATCTCTTTTTTAGTTGAAAGAACCATTTTATCTTTTTATTAGTTTAACCTACTCTTGTTGTTGTGGGTTCGAATGCAAAAAATTAAAAATAAACTGGGTTTAAGGTCCAAATTTAATATAAAATAGGTAAAATATCATTTTTTTTATAATATTTATTTAATATAAACCATCAGTTAAGTTTTCGGAATCATTTTGCCTTTTTCTGTTTTCATCATCTTTATTTGATGAAAACGTTCGTACTTTATCTTCTCTGTTATCATTATCAGTTTTCATCATCTTTTAACATAAATCTTAAATTTTTTTTAGTTTAAAATCTCTCATTAATGAAAACGTTTTCGTCTTCATCTTCAGGAACAGTTAAATCTTCCTAACCTCTTCATCATCTTACAGCAAATCTTCATATCTGTTAAGATATTATTTCAAATTTAGAACGTGCTAATAGATTCTGAATACTAACATATTTATTACACACATTGTTCTGTTAAGATATTTTTCGCCTTTTTTCGTTAATAACAAATTTGGAATATTAAGTTATGTTGTATACATAAGGTGTTTTGTATATATCAAAACATGTTTTCTTCAGTTAAGATAAAACTTTATAAGTGTTTCAAAGTTTTTGAATATTATCAAATGCGCCATACATATCCTGTATTTTATACATCAATACGCATTTTGTTCTCTATTTTTCATTTTGTTCGATAAATAACTGTTCATTTATCTGTAACATTTCTTACCTTACATACATTTTATTATGTGTTTTATACATAACACATTTTGTATTCACTGTGTTACATCTTTTGTCTACGTAAACCTTATAATGCATTTCTTTAACATAACATATTCTGCACCGTCAAAAACTTCTTATCTACTGTAAACATCATACAAGCATTAAACATTTTGTATAATTTATGAAACATTGTGCATTTTACACTATTCACAATCCACCCTGTTTCCCACATAAACCATTTTGTATATGCAGTTAGGTAATTAATCATAGATATTCAACCTCATTCATCAAACGGAGTAGAGAAGATGACTCTGAAATCCGATGGTTGGGATAAAATCTCCACCCACGTTGGTCAGCTATTTCCTGGAGGCGTTAAAGCATTTAGATTCGCCCTTCGTCAATATAGTATAAGTCCCGGTCACGATTTAAAGTTGGTTAGCTATTCTCTAGGGTGCGAAGGCATTTAGGTTCGTCCTTCGTCAATAAAGTATAATTATGAGTCACGATTTCAAGTTTGTTAGGAATGATTTAAAGCGTGTCACTGCAGTTTGCCCTATAGAAAACTGTAATTGGCGAGTTCATGGTTGAGCACCGTTGAAATGAAAATCTATGGTTGGGCACCATTGAAATGCAAAGGAAAGAATTTATTATTGTTATAGTAAAACATATTATGTTCCAACTTATTCTCATTATTGTGCAGTGTTTCATATAACTTTCAGTAATCAATATATGTTTGTCAGATGAAAATACTCATTTTGTTGTTTACAGAACAAAATGTGTGGAGATAAATTTATATTTTTCAACTTGAAGTTATATGAATCTTGTTACGTATTACAAAAATATAATTTTTACTTGATAATAACACATCAAATTGCACATTACTATGAATGAAAATCTTGTTTCGTAAATCACAATATGGAAAATCATAATACAAAACATGATATGAAACATGTTTATGAACAGATAATATATGAAATGGATAGTACAAAATGTGTTTTGTAATAAACAATTTGTGAAATGGTACAGACGCTGAAACATAAGTTTAAAGATGAACCCCTACAAAAAGATGAAGATGATGAAACATAACCTTGAAGATGAAGTGGTACAAATGAAAACATAAAGAAAGCTTCACGATGAAACGGTAGAGACCTTAATAAAACATTACCAATTGTTAATGGAGTTTAAAGATGAAGAAGAAGCTTCAAAATGTAGATGATGAATCATTCGTGGCATTTTGTTTCTGACTTTTAGGATTCCAGTTGTGCTTTACAATGTGTTTGATGAACCTTCAGAAATGTAAGGTGAGAAAACAAGAACTATTGAGAGATCTAGAAAGAGAGTGAGAGATGCTTCATCTCGGTTTAGGTGAAGAAACTCTAGGGTTTTAGAGAGGGGGACAGACTGTTTTATAGAGAGAAAAAAAAATTGGCTATCCGACTCTCTAAAATTTGGGCGAGAATTGAGGAGAGACTTTGTTGGCATAGATTTCATGTTTATGAGGGTAATAAGGTCCAAAGTGCTAAAGGACTAAAATCCCTTTTTATGAGAAGATCGGACGCTAATCCCTTTTTGAATTTTACTTTAGGCATCATCCCCACTGGCCCCACATTTTTATCCATTTCTTTCTCCCAAGAACTTTTTTTGGAATTAAGAGCATCTCCAATGCAACACTTAAATTGAAAAACTCATAGTGCCACCTAATATTTTTTGAGTTTTTTGTAGAACACTCTCTCCAATGCAACACTCAATTTGGATCTCAAAGTGACACGACATCATTTAATTTTGAGATATCTCAAGAAGAAACTCAATATTTGAGATTTCTTTAGAGTATCTCAATTGGCCACTCCATATTAAAAGCAAATCTAACCATCTAGGAAATGACACCTAAGTCATTTTTAACTTTTTACAGTGTTGCATTGAAGATGTCTTTTGAATTGAGGGTCTCAACATTGACATCTAGGAAAGAGAAACTCAATTGAGTCTTGCCACAGGACAATTTGAATTTTTTTTTTTTGAGTTTTGCATTGGAGATGCTCCAAACTTCTTATAAAACTTAAGTGAATTTTATTTTATATTTTAACTTTATTTCAAATTTTCAATTTGTAGAAATTATAAGGACATGTTGTTTTAAGTTTTAATCAAAAAATAGTAGATGGTCTTTTTTTGTCTCTTTTTTTTTGCAATTTTTTCCTCTCAGAATATATGAATACTAGGTATAACTCAGTGACTATAGGACACGGAAAAGTTCGTTAATTACAAAGGATATTGGGTATGGATTAAAATTTTAGGAATCTGAAATTAAAATAGTTTAGAATCCAAATGAAGTTGGTGAACAACTTAAATTCACAACATTGATTTTGATATATTAAACCACAAACTTATAATAGAACGTATAGGAAAATCACACCGATATGAACAATAATAACCAACGAAAGATATAAAATGTTAAACAATTTATATTTCCATCATGCAGTAGTGACATAACTAAGCATCAAGTTAAGTGCAAATCCCACCATTGATTGATAACTTTCCTAAAAGGTTCATTAAAATCAACTCCTTCTCTACAAAGGGGCTGTAAGTTAAAAACTCAAACTTTGCAATAATTGAAAACCAAGCAAGAGGTAATAGATGTGACGTGAATGAAATGACAGTCAAGAAGTTATCTTACAGATTAAGACATCAATTTTCATTTTTCACGGTCAGCCTTTGATACTCGTAAATTAGTTGAAAAACTCCAAGCATGAATAAAGAAAATGTTGGAAGCAAAGTAAAACAAAGATTTTTTTTTAACTCAAAGCGTGTTCTATTATCACCAATGAAGGTCATAAAGAGAGATTTAAGGACTAAATTTCGGTATGAAGTCAGGAGCTTACGTCAACGAATGATTTATTATTAACTTTTTACTTTTTTGAACGTTTTTTTTTAATTGTTCAGCATGTGCCTCGACCCCTGACCTCTAGGTGGAAGATTATACCTCTTACCACTCCAACCAAGGGTTGTTGGCTTCTTTTTTGAACATTTGCCTGAACTTTCTACGATTATTTCACAAAGTACGAAAGAAATCAAAGACCAACTAATCTTATTCTTTTTTAAGCAAGCAAATCAAATGATAAAACAATCATTCTATGAACTATAAGCCTGATGTTGGATCGAGTTAGAAAGAAGAAATATCTTATGCTCAGATTTATTCCTCACTCGACCAACTAATCTTATTCTTTCTTGGATCTTGTTCATGAGATTGAGAAAATATTAATAGCCACAAATCCAAAAACAACAATATTCAGAGGAAAGTAATCATACAATCTTATTCATTTATCTGCCGTTGGGAAAAAAGTGGCAACTCAGGAAGTTAAAAAGTGTACAAAAAATTGAAAATAAATATTAATTGAAAGAGATTTGTCCAAATTATTTATTAACTAGTGTAGACATTTCCAAATTGGTTCCAATCACGACATTTCCAAATTGGTTTCCAAATTAAATTGGTTTCCAACCGAGATAGTATATACTATTTCCAAATTGGTTTACATAAACTTGATTTTGATATCTATATAATAAAACAGAAGGGAAAACGATGACTGGGACAAACATCTTTTTTTAATAAAAGATAGCCCTTCTCAAAATTTAAGATATAGTCATTCGTAGAAATAAAGTTACCTATTTAAAAAACAATAATCCTTTCCTTCTTAAAAATAAAATAATTAATTTAAGGAAAAAAGAAACAAAATAAATTTCAAGGGTTAAAAAAAGAAATTATAATCTCTTTCTCTCAATAAAATAATAACTAATAAGAATCTCTCGATCTCAATAAAATACAACAATAAATTTCGTAACATTTGATTGATACAAGTGTCCGTGTCTTAGGACACAAGATATACCCTAGTTAATTGAAAATTGGTATATATCGCCATAAAAAAGGGCAAACCGAGATATATACTATTTCCTACAAGGATTTATATTGTGTATTGAAAATTATTTATTACCTAGTTTCAAATCAAGGAGATATATATTTCAAGATATCTCAGAACCTAACCTAGGTTATAGTTCACAATATATGGGTGTTGTCTATTAATTTAAATTGATTTATGTTGGTTTCCAACCGAGATAATACTATCCCCAAAATGGTTTCCATCGGTTGGTATTAATTATGAGAAATTGGTATATATCGTTTTGTATAATAAATTTGATTTAGATCTTTGTTTTGTCCAAATTGATAGAAAGGGATTTTATTGTAAATATCAAAGGACTTCTAGACAATATCTTTCATTAAAAAAAGGATGTTTGCCTCAGTCATCATTTTTCCTTCTGTTTTATTATATAGATGTAATTTTATCTTCTATTTTCTTGAAAAGATCTTGAACCATATGTTCAATGATAAACAAAAAGAACTCCTCACTCGAGTTCCAACAAGAGCCATAAGAAGAAACTCAGCTCCAAAATCCTCTCCCGATCTAAAAATCTCAGGTTAATTTGAGAAATTCTTTACACATGTGAATCCGAAATCTCTTATTACCATGGCCAAATTATTCTCACCAAAATCACTTAAAAATCTCTTTTCTTGAAGAGTAAGTAATGGCCAAATGGGGCATAAGACCTCACATGAAAAATATTTTGTTCTAACTCTTAGCCGGGGTTTTGTAACTTTTGCTAGGGGATTAGATCTCACACTTTCGGCCAGATCTTTTAATAAGGCGTAGCCATAGCAACATCCCTCGTGTGACCCTCTAAATTTTTTTTCTGTTGAAAGATGTGACCCTCTAAATGATTAGACAAATAAACACCACAACTCAATCTTTTTAAGGAAGACTGCTGTATTATTTGGAAACTTATTCAAATGCAAAACGACTTCAATTAGGGGCATACGTTTTATTATACCATTATTGAGACAATGCGACCGGTCGCCCCGATCTGCTTCAAACTACGAGGAAGTAGTCAATGATAATTCTTGATAACATTCGAAAGGCTGCAAATTTTCACGTCATTCAATCACGGACATTTCAAAGTGATGTAGATTGTTGCGGAAGCGAAATAACATTGGAATCCATTACTAAAACTAAAGAAGAGATGAGAATAGAGAAGAAATAACTAATG
>BEHA01050176.1:0-17416 GCA_002897215.1 Eschscholzia californica subsp. californica
AGGAAAAGACATCAGTATTTCTTTAACCTACCTCATTATGCTGTAATAATAAGACTTTTATGATATTAGAAGTTGTAAGGAGCGCTTGGGAAAAGACAAAGCTAATGGTTAATTTTTTATCTATTTCTTTTTGTTTTTCCCTGAACAGCTACCTCTGTTATGCAGTCGAGAATAGTATGAAAAGGAAACATTAGAGTATTAAGAGGAAACCTTGTGGAGTAGAGGAGGGTGTGGATAGAGATTTTCCAGTATTCAGGTTGCTCTTGTCAGATGAGGCCGACAAGATGCTTGTAGGGAGCTCATGACATTGAGAGGTAGTAAAAGAAACTCCTCTTTAGTTTCTAAACTTTTGAGTTATACTAAGCTATATCACATGAAATGTTCTTCAGGTAAAGTTGTTCATTCATTGTTATGTTCCTTTTACAAAAGTGGGTATCAAATAATCATTTGAACGTAACTCATTTTCCTTGAAGGCTTGAACAATAACCCAATACTGAATAGTAGGGTGGTTTTTGTTGGAAAACAAAAATTTTAATACACGATGTGTGGGTCATTTTAGGCTTGCTTCTGACATTTATATTCATTGTTAAAGTTATCATCTCTTTGCTAGACAGTGTTGGTTTGTTGTTTTACTCCAATTTTCTTTACATTTGACTTCTACTGCGTATTGAAAATTGTTCGAGGATACATTCCTACATCTAATGTTATACTAACAGATGCAGTATTCATTGATGACGAGTCTGTTAGAGAGCTGATACATGGTTAAGCTACCAAATCTCTAGATATTTTGTTCTATTTGTTGAATTTATAATATATAAATTGGTGTTATGCGTCTGTTTACCCCTGCGGTTTTATTTATGTCTGTAACACATCCAGTTATTGAATTTTGTGCGGCTGTGCTGATTGGGAAGGATGGATTTCAAAATGGCGGACATTTTGGAATTTTGAGGAGTTATTCGTTGTGAATCTGATATCCGGACTAGAGAGGGTTGCTCCACTACCGTCACCGAATAGGTATAACTACCCACCATTACCTGAAGCTTTAACTTCTAACCTTAAAACAGCAGCATATCAACTATAGAAACTGAACACAAAATTGCAGCCCAAGAATTCTCTAGCTTCTTCCTTTTACTAATCCTATAACCAAACTCAGATTAAACCTCCGATAGCAGCAATCTTTTTTTAATCCTGTTACAAATTCTAATATGAAGTACCTTCTTAACACACAAAGATGGCAGTAGTGGAATTCCAGCCAGGATTGTGTATGTCGATGAGAATAACCCTTAACATTAGGAATTGCTACAGAGTTTAGTTTAGTACCTTTTATTGATGTAGAATGTACAGACTACAGAGATGGCGAGTAAGGATGAATCTTGGGTAGAGGTAAAAAAAACTTTCTTCTATAACAACTAACTAATTCAAGCTATGTTGTTACTTTTGATAAATGTATTATCTAGAAATTTTCATGTGAGATCTAGCATTACATGTTTAGTTTTTCGGGAAATTAACTTCAGATGTAATGACTGTTTGCTGTTCACTCTTACATTTAGTTTGTTTCGTTAGTTGAGGCCTACAAGATGCTCTTTGGGAGGTCATGACAGAGGTAAGAAACCAAGCTTCTTTTTTAGGTTCTACACTCAAAGTTATTGTCTTCATTATTTAGGAAAATAAATACACGTTTGTTTCTCCGAGGATCAGACCTCGCTTTACTCTTGTAATCCACATGGTGTAATCCACATGGCGAAACTCAATTAGTCCATAACTTAATACATGTTGATGTTGAACATAACTTGGGGGAATTACAGTCATAGTTATTTTAGTGACAATCAAACAAAACTATTGGTTTGACGAGAAACAACTTGTGTTAGAACATTGACCTCTAGCGCAGTCGTTCTTCTGCCGATTTCTTTCAGTTAATTATATTTTTTACAAATTGGTGTTGGTATAATTCATTTAAAACTGATGGGTAGGCCATAGTTTCTCAAAGTAAAAGAAACAATTGGTTTTACGAGAGCTCTGTTTTCTAGATGACAAAATTTTGAATCCCGACTGTCAAGGGCTTAAACGGATCCAAAAGGAAGCTTACCCTAGCTAGTGACGAAGTAGCTCAAGCGTACAAAACATTTATGAACTCAGCTGATCTCTTTTAGGTATGTTAAAGCTTTACTTTATGTTAGTCTCTAATTATCTAGAATATGACATTTAATTGATGTAGGAGTAGCGTGTTAGAAAGGAAAACACACACAAACTGAGTTTCAAGTTATCTCGTTACAATTCTCTCTTTAGTCTTAAAGTAATCATTTTTACCTTGATTCGCTTGTATTAGCATTGACCAATTGACATGTAACATAAGTTTGGGTTAAGATGGAACCTTTCCCCACGATTTTTTTTTTTTTTAAATGTTTAAATTAATAGGAAAAAAGGGAAATATACAAAAGAATTGGGGGATTCACATAGGGAAGATGTTACTTCATGATATCCTCCCAATTAGAAATGAAATCAAGATATGACAAGTTCCTATACGACCCCATATTCCTACTCCAATGGAACAATAACCCTAGGACATCTTCTATCCCCACGAATTGGTCTAGGATCAACCTTAACTGAGACCCTTTTTACGAGGTCTATCACTTGGCCATACTGTTAGTAGGTACGAGGAACAATCGAGAAACTAACTTCTAGGTAATGAGTGCCTTATCTTCACTGTTAACATTTGATTGTTCATTATTATATGTACATTTTACATGTTTACTGCATCGCTTAGATGAACACAAATTGTGGCAAATTCCATTTTACATAGATCAACTAATCTGCTCGATGTACAGACTATTAGATTAGTTGTATCTGTAGATGAGGTCGTGAGGTGTTGCAGGGATGATTATGATTACATTTATATTTTTGGCTTTCTTTCTCTTCGGTGCTAATGTTTGGTTCTTTTTGTCGGACGAGGGTTACGAGATGTTTGTAGCGAGCTTATACCTTGGAAAGGTAATAAACAAACTCATATCTAGCTTGTAACGATTTTCAGCTATATCGTATTTTACCAACATTTATGCATTCATATTGTTGTTCCCTCAAGGATAAACCTCTAATCTCCTCAATGAAAATCAACACATGATCACATACTTTTACTGTGGAATGACTTTAATCTTGTGCATGACCTTTAATTTAGAGTTCTCAATGTACATACTAGGATTGATAATACTGATTAATGAATATTTAATGAATATTTGCACATGTTATCTCTTCTTTTTAGAAGTTAAATGTAACACATCCAAAATTTTAGTGATTGTCTCACAGAGTGTGATGCTATTTAATGAATATTTGCACATGGAGGATAAAACTAACACATTCCTTAGGAGCACGCGCGATTGTGTTATCAGGGTTCCAGGGGCCTTCCCTTTTATGAACCCTCACCATGAGTCGAACTGGTAATACATCGGTACTTGTTTAGTTTTTTTCTATATAGAGTGGGATGAATATGTCCTAAATATATGGTTAATTTTACCATATTATTTTCATATGTTTTCACTGCTTATGTCCCTTGAGTAGAAGTCCCTAGTAGGTCAGTTCTTGTTAGAAAACAAACCCTTTTGTACTGTATCTGTTTTTAGGCTTGCCGACATATACGTTTGGTATTATATCTTAAGTTGTCTCTTTGGGCCATTGTGGTTTTAGGTGCTTTTATTAAATTCTTTTTTACATGCTCTCTCTTTTGCACGCTAACCCAATGTCTTCTTTCTCTCTTATTGTCTTCAGTCGCAAATTGCTCCGAGTCTAGGGTCCCAAGCTGCACAGGATCTAATAATGTTTGACGCATACAAAACTATCTCATCATGGATGATTACAAGCAACCTACCAAATAGATTGATTTCTGCATCCTTATTTATTTAATGACTATGCTTGAATGATCTTTTTGATTGGATTGGTGAACACTTGGAAGCCAGTATTTACCTGGTAGGTGACAACTCATAGTGAGTTTTTTTGCTTTTGTACTAACAATCTTGATGGCAGTGTTCTCCATCGTAGAAAGGGCCACCTTTCTAGAAGTGAGAAGAGCAAAATAAATGGTATTTGAAGAGAGAGTTGAAGTGATGGATTTGAAGAACGTCTCATTCCAAATTTTAGTAGTCTACAAAGGCATGGAAAAATTGTTATGTCAGTAGATGGAGTGTATCCATTCGCCCTGAAAGTTGATATCCTTGTTTCTCTATTAACAGAGTTAACCTTTAGATACAGTTTCCTTTGAAAACGGTGAGGTTGAAAGTTGCCAGTTTTTTGAAATGTGATATTAAGATATAGGTGGATGCGGACGCAGCGTTTCTACTGATATTTGTAGGCATGGAAGTGTAGTTTGATCACCCAGCAGAACCAGCTTCAAAAGGGATTGTGGGAGCTGGGAAGCAACTGCTGGTTTGTGCTACTCTTTATGACCCAATACCTTTTCGGGTTCATGAATTGTGGTGACATTTTCAGTTAGCTTTTGGTTTCCTTTATCCTTGTTAAGTTTCAGTATCTTGAGCTAAGTTGTAATGCAGGTAATATTTTCAAGATGAAGGTCAAGATTTGTAGTTAAAGGGCTCAGCACTAGTGGTTCTGGTCAGACCGTCAGACTAGTCATTTGCATATTTTACTAATTTCTTCATGACTTGTCCGAGTGATGCTTTGAGCCAATTTTTCCGAAGAAAAATAAAAAGCAGAAGAAAAGTTAGGTCATCCCAATTTTTGGACACAATGAATTTTTAAAGATAGTATTCAAAATTCTTATTAACGACTGCTCCTTTCTTTGAAAGCTTTGTTTCCACTAAAAGATTTGTATGGAACACATCTCTTTATTCATAATTACAATGTTACATCTGAATTATGTCTTTGGCCAGGCACTTGGGTTAGATTAATTTCATGAGACGAAGCAAAAACATGAGACTTCGATAAACACATCATAGCCGAGTTTGTTTAAAACCGGACGCCTTTTAAGATGGTCATCTATTACTGTGCATTTTTTGTGATAAGAATATTATATTGCTTGTAGTTACTTTAGCGTTTAAAATATCCGGCCTTTCCACAATGGAAGAAAAGGTGATCTGCAATCTCTTCTTCCTTTTTGCATTTGATAGGAAACATGCTGCAGATATTGTAGCTGCTCATGGCGTTCAAGAGCGTAATGAGGAAAGAGAATTAAGGGTTCGTATGGATAACCACTAGGACATACAAGTTCTGCCATGCGATGCGGTATCCTAAGTTCCTAACCCTCTACATTAACAAATTCATTTTCTTGGTCGGGTTAGGTTTCTATTTACAAGGTAATTATGTATTTATTTGAATCGCTGAAATTGGCAACTTTACATTGTTGAATTCAAGCTCTGCAACCATCTGAACAGCTCTAGGTTGCTGCACATTTTTTCCGTGACAACTGATAATGCAGAAACATGTTTTGTTAAAGCCTTTTATCTTTCTTGCAATGAGTAATGCCTACTTGGGACATAGGACAGGTTGGGTCTTGGAATTTGCTGTCTAGTGATTTCATTAATAACTGCTGTCCATGCTATCTCTTTGTACAGGTCTTTCATTAAAGATTCCCAAGCTAGCATAGTAGCATCAAATTATCCCCTCTGAATCATATATGTAGTTATGTTCGTTTGAGTGACAGACTAGTGACCGTTAGAGGGACTATAGAGAAACAAATGCAAACTATATTCCTTATTTTGTCTTAAGGAAGATGTTAACTCACAATGTAAAATTGCTGGTTTTGACTCGCAAAAACTTCCACATGATCTTATCCTTTCTCGACCTGTGTTATCTGATTTTCAAACTTTGTTTTCCTTGTCTTTTTCCTTCTTTTCATGATTGTTGCAGAAATTTATTATGTTCATTATGCGTAGGTTATGGCTAATGGTTTATTTCAATTGTGAGCACTTGTCACTTGGTACCTTTTTTTTGCAGCACAAGGTTATACTGCTTCGGTAGAAGGTATGAACTATTGAGGTGTTAAGAGTCCTAACCTAGTAAATAAATGATACAGGGAACCAAGTATGTTATAATTATTCACTCTTCTGTTTAAGTTGTTCATTTGGATTTAACATAACGTGGAGATCTTTGTGTAATATATCTATTGCCATTTTAAAAACTCATTAGGAAGTGAAGCCAAAATGAATTTAAATTTCTTTTGTATGAAGAGATGATGGAATGCTGGTTCACGGATAGATCTGATCATAGTATGGCCTTATAGCTTTCAGTCTCTAACTAAAAAGAGTAAATGATGATAAAAACTCAATAAGATGTCTGGCTGAAATGAAACATTAAGAATACAACCTAGCAGTAAAAAAAGTAGGTATTTAGTTCCTCCCTTTCCAAATGAAAACAAAATATTGGTGTACGGGCGTGTTGTTTTCAATGTTTAAAGTATCTGACAGTTTATCTTGTGTAGGCTTGGTTGCTATATAAGTTTAGCTTTACTAAAATACATAAATATATATGTTTGCTGGACTTCTTTACTTCTCATGGTGTTTTGTTTGGGCATTTGGTTCTTTCTGTTGGGACGGTAGCACATAATGACTAACGCAACAAACAATGGAGAAGCAAAGTCTGAATGAGGTGTCAAAATAACAAGGTTTGTCCCATCTCGTTCTTTTTTCTGTGTATGGTTTGTTGTATATAAATTAGAAACACACGATGGAGATGAAATTGAATATCTATTTGTTTTGGTTAACTGCAATTATACGTAAACAATACAAGTAGGATGAAATTGTATATTTCAGTCAAGTTTAATTTCATCATACCAGAGTAGAAGATTGCACGCCTCACTGGCAACATTTTTTGTCCAAATTACTAATGCAAACGTATCTCTTTGTCTCTATAATTGATTGAAGTTATTGTTATCACCCATTTATGTCGATCTTTGTTTCTCTAAATCTTTGAATATGAGTAATGCTTAAGTACTATGTTTGCGTTAGTACTTAGATGGTTAGTTTCTCTAAATCTTTGAATATGGGTAATGCTTAAGTACTATGTTTGTGTTAGTACTTAGATGGTTAGTAAGGATCTTGAGTAGAGCTAAAAGAAACTTTCTCCTATAACAACAAATTCAAGGTATGTTGTTACCTTTGATTAATGTATTATCTATAAACTTTCATCTGAGATCTAGCATTACATGTTTAGTTTTTCGGGGAATTAACTTCTCATGTAATGACTGTTCGCTCTTTACTCTTACATTTAGTTTGTTTCGTTAGCTGAGGTCTACAAGATGCTCGTTGGGAGCTCATGACAGAGGTAAGAAACCAATCTTGTTTTTTAGGTTCTACACTTAAAAGCTATTGTCTTCATTACTTAGGTAAATATACGCATTTGTTTCTGAGAGGATAAGACCTCCTTTTCCTTTCGTAGTCCACATGGTGTAATCCACATGGAGAAACTCAATTCATCAAGAACTTAATACATGTTCATGTTGAACAGCACTTGGGGGAATTATAGTCATAGTTATTTTAGTGGCAATCAAACAGGAGTATTGGTTCGACTAGAACCAACCTGTCTTAGAGCATTGAGCTCAAGCGGGTCGTTCTTTTGCCGATTTCTTTCAGTTAATTATACTTTTCACAAATTGGTGTCGGGATAATTTATTTTTAAATACTGATGGGTAGGCAAGAGTTTCTCAAAGTAAAAGAAACAAATGGTTTTACGAGACGTTTGTTTTCTACAGGACAAAATTTTGAATCCCTACTGTCAAGGGCTCAAACTGATCCGAAAGGAAGCTTACTCAAGCTATTGATGGGGTAGCTCAAGCATACAAAACATTTTTTTATCGCAGCTGATTTATTTCAGGTATGTTAAAGCTTTACTTTATCTTATTCTCCAATTATCTAGAATATGACATTTAATTGATGTAGGAGTAGCGCGTTAGAGAGGAAAACACACACACACACACACAAAACGAGTTTCAGGTTATTTTGTTATAATTTTCTATCAGTCTTAGGTGTCGTTTGGCAACCAAAAGTATAAGTACTTTTGCTTGTAGTAGAAGTTCTTTTACTTTAAAAAAGTAAAAAAAAATTCAAAAGTATATTTGGCAAAAAGTTACTTATAAGTAAAAAAATAAAAAATTTAGTTTGGTAATCCAATTTACTTTTGATAATTTTATTTTTCTTTTACTCAGAGATACTTGATTTTTATGAATATATTTATGATTTCCACGATTACTCTTTTATACGAAGTGGTGGTGATATTGGTGTTAGTGGTGGTGACAGTGCCTTGAAGGTATGGTTATGGGGTTTGGTGGTGGTTGAGCCATGATGGTGGTCGTAGAGGAATGATGGTGGCACTGGCAGCGGTGGTGGTAGAGCTATGGTGATGGTAGGGTAGAGGTATGATGATGGTGATGGTGGTGGAAGTACGGTGGTGGTGGAAGTATGGTGGTGGTGGTGTGGTGGTTGAGATATAGTGGTGGTGGTGGACGTATGGTGGTGGTGGTGGTGGAGGTGGAGGTGCGAAGGTGGTGGTTAAGGTGTAGTGGTGGTGGTTGAGTTATGGTGGTGGGGGAGGTGCAATTGTTGTTGAGGTGGTGGTGGAGGTACAATGGACTAGTAAAAGTTTTGTTGTGGTGGTGGAGTGGTGGTGGAGTGGAGGTAGACGAAGAAAAAAATTTCGTCAAGTAAAATTTATGTATGTGTGGCACATAAGTTACTTTACTTTGAAGTCAAAAGTTAAAATTTTTAAAGAAAGTCAAATTTTAACTTAAGTGAAGTCAGAAATTTTTACATTACCAAACTAACTTTTTTACTTTTCTACTTAATAAGTAAAAAAGTTACTTATTTTAGTGTTGCCAAACGACATCTAAGGTCGCTTTATTCTTGCTGATATTTTTTCCACATATGGGCCCCACCAGAATTTTGATTACACCAGTCTATTTTTAACAAGTCATCCTAGTGTATTCCCGGCTCAATGCCTCAATCTCTCCTCTAATCTCTGACTTATCTCTAGGTCACTATTTTTCACCCATTCTCATCTCCATCCGGCCAACCGCATGTTAATCTCTCTACATTTCTATCTTTTTTTTTTTTTGTTAAGACTCTCTACATTTCTATCTATTTGTGTTTTTTTTCCTAAAGATCACCCATATGTGTTTATTCATAGGTTATTAACTTATTATGTACTCCATGGATATCATTTTTTTGGAATTCAATAATTTTATAGAAAATATGTGGCTTATCTTTTAGAAAATATATTATTATATATCAAACAAGACTACATAATTATTATATGTATAAATTATCCTTAACAGAAAAAATATATATATATATGTATAAATTATCTATCTGGTCATACTTTTAAAGGAAATTGGGCCAAACTCCCTAAAAAAGTGGGGTTTTGGTGAAAAACATCTATCAACTTTTTGTAGACTTCAGCTCTCTGGGGCATTTTTGTAAATTATTTCATATAAAACAAGTCTAAATTACCCTTATTTGTTAGAGAAAATTAAAAAATCAAATTTGGTCATGATATTTCCCTCTTTCTCTATACCGTCTTTCTCTCTCTAACCAGAAAAATCTGTTCCCCTCTTTCTCTATCTCATCTCTTGTTCAACAATCGAAGGTTCTCATCTAGGGTTTATCCTTGATTTTGCGAGAGTTATAAGTTGATTTTGCTAGTGTTTTCATTGATTCACTTTAGAGAGTTTGTTGATTTTGCTAGGGTTATAAGTTGATTTTGCTAGGGCTATAATCGATTTTGTCAAGATGAACTGTTAGATGCATCTAACTGTTAGAAAAATGTTCTCAACCCAGATCCAGAGAACTTCGTAGCAGTTGGATTAACCGGTCTTCTAACTTGGGCACGTGTTCAAGTTTTGTGGCAACTTCTTCTTATCTCAACTGCAATCTTTGTAGCTGCTCTCAAGTACTCATTTATAGCTGCTCTTCTTCATTTTTATACTCATCACCCTTCTCTGATTGGATTCTTATTCTATATAATTTTCATATTATATTTGATAAATTAGTTGTACTTGTTTGATCACTTTCTAAATGTGTTCATTGTATTCTCTGTGAAATTCTCCTATCTTTTTGGTACCAAATTATGATCTTGTAACTTGTTTTTCACATCAAATTTGAATGATTATTTGGTAAAATTTGAGGACTTCTATTATAATAGTTTGTAAGAATGAAAAGACACTTAATCCCACATTGCTTAGGAAAAATTCGGGGTATAAGATAATACTTGATTTTGCTAGGGTCACAGTCGATTTTGTTAAGATGAACTGTTTGATTTTGTTAAGATGAACTGTTATATTAGTTTCACCAACGTCAGCAACTCTTGTGTTTTTTTCTGCTTTAGATGCATCTCATATCAAGATTGTTTTGGTGGTTACATAATACTTTGTTGGTTTTTTTGATGCACATTATGGCTCGAACAAAAGGAAACAAGAAAAGCAAATCAGTTGATACATCTACTAGAATAGGTAGTAAGATATCAATTAGATCTAGTTTGAATGGGTTGTGCATTTGGTTAAATAGTTTTAGTGAAAACATAAATGAGAACATCATCCGGATGTTGAAAGAAACACCATTTGGAAACTTATTTGATGCAATGTTGAAAAAGAGGATTACAACTAGTAACAAGGACAACACTGCCGATTCAGTGGACAAAGTACTAAAAACCTTCAATTTTAGAATTTATGAATTCCATATTGGAAGCAAAAGTATAATGTTTAGACCTAATGATTTGGCATTATTCTTGGGGTGCCAAACGTTGGGAACACCACATTTCCAAAAGAAAACCCAAAAGTTAGTGAATTCATCTACGAATATTTTAATGGATCGGGAAAGATAAAAAAAGACGCATGTCAAAACTTGTTTGGATGAACTATCAAAGAAGATGAATGAAGAATACGATGAAAAACTTAATGAAGATTTTGTTAAATTGTTGCTTCTCTACATGCTAGCGACTCTTTTTCTATGCTAATGGTCCGGGAACTATACCACAACATGCAATTAGTGATGTTATCGATTTAGAAAAAATCAATGACTGCAATTGGGCTGCTGATATACGCAGAGAATTAGTGGATAAGTTGTCAAAATGTGAGACAACTTCATATTTGGGTGGTTGTGCAGTAGCTATTTTGGTAAATTTCTAATCCGTTCTTTTTAACTTTATGTTATTAACATTACTGCTGACTCCAAAAATTTCTAATGATCGTTTATTTTATGTAGTACTTTGTATGTGAAAAAGTGAATCTTATTGAACCGATTAAAGGAAATAAACATCTAATTAGTGATGTTATCGATTTAGAAAAAATCAATGACTACAATTGGGTTGCTGATATACACAGAGAATTAGTGGATAAGTTGTCAAAATGTGAGACAACTTCTTATTTGGGTGGTTGTGCAGTAGCTATTTTGGTAAATTTCTAATCCGTTCTTTTTAACTTTATGTTATTAACATTACTGCTGACTCCAAAAATTTCTAATGATCTTTTATTTTATGTAGTACTTTGTATGTGAAAAAGTGAATCTTATTGAACTGATTAAAGGAAATAAACATCTAACTCCACAGGTAACTAGATGGGTTACAATAATCAACATTGAAAGAAGTTGATCTTGCCACTGTTGGGAGTGATAGTGTAAGATCTCAGTTTGCAAATCAATTCGCAAGTCAGTTTTCAAATCAATTCGCAAGTCAGTTTGCAAATCAATTTGCAAATCAGTTTGCAAAACTATATGCAAAGCTTTGCAAACTGGTTTGTAAATTGGTTTGCAGAGCTTTGCTTTGTAGTTTGCATATAGTTTTTTGAATGTTAATTTTGGAATGCATGCTTATAAATTCTTAATAAATTGTTCATTATGCACTTAATGCAGGTAAATGATGAATTCCAACAACTTAGTGATGAAGAAACTCTATTACTCTCTTCTTCGGACAATTTGCAAAGAACGTAGAGCAATGAAAATCATCCAATGTCAGTAAATGATGCTTCAGCTGGAAAAACAACACTTGCCATTCTTGAGAAAAGGATTGATGATCAAGCGAATGAAATCAAAATGCTCAAGAATAAAGTAAGTAAACTAACTAAAAAGAAGAGTGGAGTATTTAGAAAAAAACTACAAAGTTGAGGAAGAAGTAAATGAAGATGATAAAGAAAAAAGCAGTGAACAAGGTGAAGAAAGTTCAAACAATGAAAAAGATAAGAACTCCGAAAAAACAACAGATGCTGAAGAAAGCTCTAAAAATGAGAAAGAAGAAGAAGAAAAAACAACAGTGATGATAATGAAGAAGATAAGGATGGTGAAAAAGATGGTGGAATTGAAGGTGAAAAAGATGGTGGAATTGGGCAAAGTATGGATGCAGAAGAGAACAGTAACGATGATGTTGGAAGTGATAATGTAAGATCTTTGTTTTAAATTGTTACTATTTTGCTGGTTTGCAATGGTTTGCAATGGTTTGCAAACTGGTTTGCAAAGTCATTGCGTTGCATTTTAGGTAAAAACTAAATAAATTTTTTATTATGTACTTAATGCAGGTTGATGATGAGGTCCCACTAATTAATGACGAAGAAGAAGAGAAAGGTGAGAGAGATGAAAAAGATGGTGCAAATGAAGATAGTCAAGGAGGAAATAAATTGGATGAACATGATGTAAGCAAAGAAATATCCGATGTTGTGAAGGAGATAAATGAGGGACTAGAGAAGAAAAAAGCAAACGAAGAAATCAAAGATGAGGAAAAAACTGAAAGTGACGCCAAAATGAATGAAGGGAAAGTGAAAATGAGAGGCCTTAACAAGGAAGAAGAAGAAAGAAATGAAAATGTAGCTGAACTGAAGGAAATAGTTAAAGGATCCATTGAAATGTGTGTGAAGGAGCGTCCAAAGAGAAAACAACTAGAAGATCCTATACTTGTTTACACTAAAAAGGCAAAGAAACAAAAAAGGTAGTAGACACTTCAAAGGTGACTGGAAACAGTTTAAAATTTTGCAAAACTCTTTAAACTCATTGCAGAGCTATGCAAACTGGGTTGTAGTGCCTTGCGAACTGGTTTGCAGAGCTTTGCAAACTGGTTTGCAGAGTCTTCTCGTTGTAGTTTTTTTTAAATCTTTTTCATCAATATCTGAAGCCTAACAAATCTTGCGATGACATTGTTGATTCTATCAAATGTAGGAACAAAAAAATGAAAAGAGAAAAACGGGGTTAATTGATGACAACTTGGATGGCGATGATTTTGAGGATCCACCAGTTGAAGGTGGAAATATTCTTGATCTAACAAGGTGTAGAATATACATAATGTTGACATCAAAAGAGAACAATACAATTCTGAAAGATTGGTGTGTTTACCGTAGAAGGTAATGCACATTTACTGTGTTTCTAGACAAAATTTACTTTACTAAAATAACAAAAATTTATGTCAATATTTTTGTAGTGATCTTGTATGGTGTTCAAAAGAAGAGTTGATCAACATAAAAGTTGATTAATTAGAAGATCTTCTATCAAATCGATTTGTTAATGGGTCAATCATTGATTGGTTTGCATATAAATTGAAGAAGGAAGGGATTGAAAAGAAATTCACTTACATCAGCCACTTTGATAGTGTAAGTATCTTTAAATTTTCTTTTTCTTATTACGTTGATTATATTCTTCTTATATGTTACAGTAAGTTTAAATTAAGTTGCAGTGTTATGCATTCTGTTTGCAAACTGATTTGCATTAGTTTGCAAACTGATTTGCAGAGCTTTCGAAATTGATTTGCGGTAGTTTGCATTCTGGTTTGCTTTGTTGTTTGCAAACAAGTCAGTTTCAATTTATTATTTTCAAAATATTCACAACATACTCACATGTGTCTTTAAATATTTTTCAATAGATACAGGATGAACGAAAGATTAATTTTTAATTTTTTTTTATTCTATTAATTTTTTTTTTTTTGAAACCATATTTCATTCCATAAGTGATTAAATCACTGATTTACATGGATAATTGATTATTCCTCTCGGTTCAGCGACATGAGAGTTGCATAAGTAAATTCTCAAAACTTTGAATGTAAAGTACCTCATGAGGTGAGAGAAATTGACAAGACTCTGATGAGAAAGAAAGAAGAAAGATAAAAAGATATTAAAGATCACAAATTAAAAGACCCTAAAGGTCAAAATAACAGTACTAATACTAATACTAAAAGAACCACCGTAGTCGTCACCGGAAAACCGTCGTCGTCACCGGAAAACCGCTTTTTACCGCCGGAAAACTGTCTCCATCACCGGAAACCGCCGTCGTCACCGGAAAGACCGCCGCCACCATAGAAAAACCACCGACACTGCAAGAATCCACGCCGCCACCACACCACCATCACAAACACACCAAACCACCATCCCCACCACCCTAAACCACCACCCTTTTTGCCACCACCACCACCACACCACCACTATCACTAAACACCACTACAGTATCCACCACACCACCATTACAAAACACCACCATACCACCACCACAGATATCTAATCGCTTCATCATCAACATCCCACCACCACTTCTCCATCACCACTATCATACCATCAACATCACAAAACACAACCACTGAACCCCCACCACCATCAACAAGCACCCCCAGATCTCACCATACAACCAAACACATCACCACCACCACAACTAAAGCCAGAGAGGAACCAATAGATCTGATCCACTCCACCACCACCAGATCTTGTCGTGATCGAATCACACCACCACAAACGATTTAACTGTAAAAGAGAGAGAGATATAGAGAGGAGAGAGAGGCAAAACAAAAATCATAAAATGGTTTCGGCGAAGGGAGGACCCTTCCCCAGAGAAAAACTACTAGATCTGAACCGGTTTGTTTTAAGAAACTTAAAGAGAAAGAAATGCTAGGGTTTCACGTTGGATCCTTTATTTTAGGGTTATTTCCCTAATGGCCCCCAACTTTGTGACCAGCTTCCCGCCTGGCCCCCCTACTTTACAAGAAATATCCATATGGCCCCCTTTCGTTATAACACCGTTACTCTCTCTCTTCCAACATGTTTTCTCTCTCTGCCACCTTGTTAAAACCAGCCAACTCATCATCTTCTCCGGAAAGGTCGTCGGCCGACTAATTTTCCGGTCGGCGACCTTCAAACCTAAAAAAAAAAAAAAAAAAATTTATTTCATCTCTCCTCTCTCTCTCTTTCTCAAGAAAAAAAATTTCACCTCCTCTCTCTCTCTCTAAACTCCGGCGAAGGGCCCCTTCGCCGGAGTTTAGAGAGAGAGAGGAGAGGTGAAAACTTTTTTTTAGGTTTGAAGGTCGCCGGTCGGCGACCTTTCCGGAGAAGATAATGAGTTGGCTGGTTTTAACGAGGTGGCAGAGAGAGAAAACATGTTGGAGGAGAGAGAAAAGAAATGGAAGAGAGAGAGTAACGGTGTTATAACGGAAGGGGGTCATATGGGTATTTCTTGTAAAGTAGAGGGCCAGGCGGGAAGCTGGTCACAAAGTTGGGGGACATTAGGGAAATAACCCTTTATTTTATTCTATTAATTGTTTTTAAATTTTCTACAAAAAAAAAACGGGGGCTACGCCCGCGCACCCCCGTAAAAAATACGTAATACAAATAGTTTGTAATTCATCAAAATTTAACATATATTGAGTTCCTTTGAATTGAAGGATATGCAAGTATTTTCAAAAGCAATTTCCATCTAAGTTGCAATATGATTTGCAATATGGTTTGCAAACTGATTTGCAATATGGTTTGCAAACTGATTTGCAATATGGTTTGCAAACTGATTTGGCATATGATTTGCAATATGGTTTGCAAACTGTATTAGCTGTCAAGACCAAGATTTAAGGTTCACATACTATAATAAGCAATCACACCAACATTGTTCATCCAACAAAAATGACAACTATATTCAGAGAGCAAGTGAAAGCTAATGAAAACTAATTAATGAATTAAATTGACAAGTTTTCTTGGTAAAAAGTAATAACATAATGAGAACTGGTTCAAACATCAAGTTTACAAGTTTTCTTGTTGTGACCAGATGTATGGCACACGCTACACTTCATGGACCTCTTCCACTTTGCTCCACTGTTTTGTATCCTCTTTTGTCTTGGTCTTCCAGGTTTCTTCTCGTCAGTAGGTGGTAAAGCAATAAGCTCGTCGGGATGATGATTCGGAAGGTCATAATGAACAACAGGTTCAATAACTTTCTTGTACGAAGCACGATAATGAGAAGCACGATAAAAATCACTAATGAAGTCATATGGACTATAACATGCACCTAAAATACAACATGGAGCATGATAGCAGGGAAAATCATATACTCTCCAATACCCACAACTACATGTACGATTCTCAAGGTCCACCCGAAAAGATCTACCATCAACAACCTAAAAAGTTGAGGATGAAGCCCGTATTGCTCAAAAAACTCTACCTTTATTCAATCATTTATCAAGTTCTTTTTCCATCTCCGGTCCAAGAATAGTGGTCAAACTATCCCCAAGATCACGTCTAGTAGAAAACAAAACCATCAAATTTTTGCGAATGTAGTCAACCAATGGTGTGATTGAATAACTGCGACCTTCTAAAATCCATGAGTTAAAACTCTCAGCTATACCGGAACATGTATCACTATATCTATTGCCTGGAAAGTAAACATTTGTCCATTTCTCAATAGGTGTTGTCCTAACAAATGCTTCAAAAGATTGCCCACAAATAGTTTTTAACTCTTCAAAAGAGGTTTGAACTCTAAATGGTTTGGTGCATAAGCACATCGAGTAAAAAGATCAAGGATGTGAGACGATGCATAGTTATTATCTCTTGTTCTAGTAGATATATTATGCTTTAAATGGAAAACACAATAACCATGGTGACTCGAAGGGAATACAGTAGATATACCATTTATAAGCTCAGGATGTCTATCAGTAAGAAATGTGTAAGTTCTTTCGGGAATAATCTTAAAAAGAATGTCTAAAAACCACAACTAGTTAGCTTGATTTTCCGTGTCTACGAGAACAAATGCAAGTGGATAAAAACCTGCAAAAATAATAAAAGGAACAACACTATAATCAACATGTTTGCAATGCATTTGTAGAAGAGTTGCAAGTCAGTTTGCAAAGTCTTGCAAGTCAGTCAGTTTGCAAAGCACTGTAAATCAGTTTGCAAAGAATTGCAAAACAGTTTACAAAGCACTGCAAATCAGTTTGCAAAGGCTTGCAATGATTTGAACAAAATAAATACAAGAACACAGCTGGAAAGAACATGTTTTACCTCCTTCGGCATTCATGCCCGTAGCAGCTAATAAACATCCACTAAACTTTCCTTTGAAAAATGTTGCATCAAAATAAAGAATCAGATGGCAAAATCAGAATCCATGAATACAAGCCCCAAATGCAACAAATAAACGCTGAAATTCTTTCGAATTAGGGTCAATCTCAAGTTTCACAAAACTATTTGGGTTACCTTTTTGTA
>BEHA01050176.1:31059-54206 GCA_002897215.1 Eschscholzia californica subsp. californica
CACCCAAACTTTCTCAGGAGGGACTCCTAATTCAAACTTAAACGTGTCTGATGTATGTGTGTGAAAATTTACTTCTATTTTTCATCTATATTATTAGTTTTGAATTTAAAACTTAACTTTGATATAATTATGAGAGAGAATTTTAAAAAGATAAAAAAAAAAAAACTTAAAGAAAATGATATAAAACAAAAAAAATAATAATCTCGCATTCTAGGAAAGACGACGGGGCCTATGAACTCTACTGACGAATGTCCGACGATTAAAAAACAAATAAAAATTTAAAAATAGAATGTGGTGGATCTCCTTTTTAAGAAATCCAACCCAGTTATAGTCGTTAGGCTCCAAAAGTCCCCAACGGGCTATTGGGGTTGGGATCCCCTTCGCCCTGAGGGGAGCCCAATTATTGGATTCCTCGGTTGGAACCCATGTATGAGGGGTTGACTTGACTCCAAATTCAAAATTTAGGAATCCAATTCTCTATATGGGGTTTACTCTTAGTCCCTCTTTTCCCGACCTTTCACCCTTAATTCTCCCGTACTAATATGGTAATCATAGAATGTGCTAATATTGTATTTTAAGCCAAAATAATATCACCAAAAGATTGATTGGGCTAAAATATTTGTCCACCTAAGAGGGTGAACATTTTTTTCACGTAAAACCAAGATCACCTTTCTATATATAAAGTGTTGGGGTTTTGGAGCATCTCAAATACTATATATATGAAAACTTAATCCCATGGGACATCCTTATTTTTAATCCAAATGCCTGTTTGGGCTAAAATATCAGTCAAGATTGACTTAAGGACATCCCAATTTTTAATCTAAAAATTTGCTAGACTGAGCTTTGCTCTCTAGTCTTCATCTTCCCTCTCCATTACCACAATCTCCAGCCAACATCGCTATTTTCAGTCACCACTCTCCACCATTTCTTCTTCTTCTTCTACTACTTCTTCTTCTTACTAACTAGTCGTCGAAACTACCGACTAGGCATTGACGACGACCCTCAAAAACGGTCATTTGGGCATTGCGATCCTTTTCGACGACTAATTCCGGCGATATTGGACAAAAGGAAGGACCAAATTTTCCATTTAATGATAAATTGAGGGCTAAATGGAATCAACAATTGAGCGAGTCCACTTGAAAAGTTAACCGCGGTCCCGCCCTCAAATACATCTACATAAAATTTTAAAAATTTCAAGGATTTTTTACAAGGACTTCAAGAGTCATATACTCATTACGTGGCATTTATTCATCATCAATATATAAGCAATATAACTGTCATGGTCAAACATATCATGGACTCCAAAGACCATGTAAAGATCCTTAAGGCCATCTAATTGGCCTAAAATCTATTTATTAATACTTGTAAAGGTTACCTTTAAAATAAAATAAGAATAACTAATACCTGGGTAACTCCTTTTTGGTCACTGGTATAGGGACCACATGTTGATGCATTAGGATATGAACCTTACAGACACCTGTCTTTTAGTAACTATTAGGGCAAGTCCAATGTGGGGCTCGGGCTCCCAATTTTGGGAGCCCTTGATTTTTAGGAGTTCCGGGGCTTTTTTCAATTCCAACGTCGGGCTCCTAACAGGGGCTCCCAAATCAAAATTATGCACGTGTGTAATGTACGTGTGCGGACTTTTAATTTCAATTTTCAACTATAAATTATTAATTTTAAATATAAAATTGAAATTTAATATTATGTTAGAGAGAGAGAAGGAATTTTGAAAATATAAAAAAAATTAAAAAAAGAAAAAATTAGAGAAATAATTGGAAAAACAAATTTAAAACAATTTATATTTTTTGAAAAAAAAATTAGTTTAAAAAAAAATTAAAAAAATTAAAAAAAATTAAAAAGAAGTGGGGTGGATCCCCTTTTTAGGGGATCCACCCCAAATATGGCCGTTGGGAGACCCCCAACGGCCATATTTGGGGCTGGGAGCCCCCCAGCCCGGGCTCCCATTTGGGAGCCAGGGAGCATGGGGCTCCCAGCCCCACCAGGAGCCCAGCCCCGGGGCTCCCGGGTTGGAGCATGTGGGCTGGGCCTGGGGCTCCCAAATTTTGAATTTGGGAGCCCCAGCCCCCCCACATTGGAGTTGCTCTTACACATTTTTACAAGTCTTCAAAATATTATAAGTAAATTTGAAGAAGTCCATTTTAAAAATCATCAAATATGAATCTTGACTCTACTAAAACACTAATGTCACTTTCTCTCAAACTAGTCTATATTCACCACATAATTTTGGAGGCATTAAAAAAATCTCTAGAGAATAAAGACTTATTCAAGCAAGAAGGAGAGAAAGAGATCGCAGTGGTAGTTGGAGTCAGTGGCGTATCTAGGATTTACTTTGAGGGGGGTCTAAAAAATACTCAAATTAAATCTCCACAAAAGGGTTCTAGCATTTTAACCCGTGACCCCCTATTGTCCTTCTAATTTGGCCTTGAGATCTTACCGCCCGGCCAAACTTCGATTCATGTGTGACACGAGATTATCTTTATTACTGTTTCCTCCTCCGAGGAATTTAAGGATACCCCCTCATCTTTAATGTCTAATTAGCGATACTTCATTTTTTAATCGCGTATTAGTGAAACCCCCTTTTTTGCACTTTTTTATTTTTTATTTTTTTTATTGAATCCAAGGGAAACATATCCATTAATAAGTGATAAAATCACCATGATACAAGGATGATAATTGTTATTTCTCTCCTCTGAAGACTTCATGAGAGTTACATAACTTTAAATGCAAAGTGCCTCATGAAGGGAAAGAAATTGGACTAGACACAGACACAAGGGATCCTAAAGATCCGAGAAAAGAGACCCTAAAGGTCTGACAAAAGGATCCTAAAGATCCGTGAAGGGAGACCCTAAAGGTCTGACAATAACGAAATTATTATACTAATAATACAAATAAACTCAAAGGACGACAAAATAACTAGAAGAACCACCGCCGCTGCCACCGGAAGCCGCCTCCGTCACTGGAAATCGCCACCGGAAGACCGTCACCTTAACCAGAAAACTGTCATCGGGAAACCGCCGCCATCACCGGAAAACCGCCACCCTCATAGAAAAACTGCCTACACTGAATCCCAGAACCCCCATCACCACGCCATCACCGTAATCACAATCATGTTCTACTGTTCATCTTTTGCGAGTAATCATGAGAAGATTCAACGTCCAATATCAAATCAAAGCCATAATCATAATATGGAACTTGACTGCTTAAACCACAAAGGTTAAATTCATCTTGAATGAACTCATCATCAACTTCACAAAAGAACTCGTTCCCACAGAGATTACAAACCCATGAAATCCAAGATGTGTCTTCCCCATCAGAACCACTTACATTAGACTCTTCACTGTCTGACTCAGATTCTTCTTCGGAACACTTAGCTTTGGAGAGAGAAGCAGAACGAGTGTCTCAATGATCAGGAGGTTGCTTTCCTGAAGATGTTGAAGGAATTGACAATCTTTCTTTGTCTTTCCCATTCAAACCTCTTGAAGAAGATGGTGAAGATTTCCCAAGATGTTTATCTAGGGCATCCTTGGTTTCTCCAGATGTTTATTGTTTTATCGATCTCTTATACCTCTTCGTGGTTATGCTTACCAACGTATTTTCATTTCTCATACCTTTTTTTTTCTCTTATCCATCTTTTTCTAATTTACCAAAAAATTTTTGTCGAAAATTTGAAATTAATAAATCACAACAATTCGAAATAAAAATCGTCTAAGAAAAAAAATTTAACTTCTCATTTGTTTTTTGTTTTACGTTAAAATCGATGTTTCCAAATGTAACCAATTCGAAGTGACCTCTTGAAATTTGTTGTTTTTTCTATTAATTATATCTCGTATACATTCAAAAAATAAAAATGGAAATTGAAATTATGAATTGAACGAAAAATTAAAAAGTTAAAACGAAATACTAATTGAATTTGCAAATGAGATTGAAAAATTCTTAAAAAGACTGAACTTAGAGTATTATGTCAGCAATGAACTTACAAACTAGATAGAAAAATTCATGGGAAGACCGAAGTTAAAGTGTTGTGTCTGTCGTAGTGATATGAGAGGGAAAAAGAGAAAATATACTAAGTGTAGGACTATTTTCGTACTTTTAAATGCAAAAAATGGGGTTTCACTAATATCCAGTTAAAAAAGGGGGTATCGCGAATTGGACATTAGGGATGAGGGGTATCGCTAAATTCCCCTCCTCCTTCCAACAAAATAAAGAAAAGAAGGCTTAAACCCGGATTCGAACTCGAGTCAACTAGAGCAGCACTTCCGCACCTTATCCATTGGCCCAACAACAATTGTTGTTACTAATAGCAACCTTTATCTACCTATACTATTACAATATATATTTATATATTTTTTTTTTATTAAATGTCGTATATGAAATCGTACAAGTTGAGGGGGGTCTATAGACCTCCTAGACCGTACATGGATCTGCCACTATTTTCTCCCATTATCACCCTTTTATAAATATATTTTAACCTATAGTAAACCAAAGGTTTCTTGTTGTTGAGTTAATAAATATATTCTTTCCATAAATTTTCTCTTTTAAAATTTATGGTCAAAATTTATTCTCACTATTTATTTCCAAAATATATAGTTGTTAAACCCAACATACCAAATCAGACATTCTTGTCCTAAAACGAGATTTCCTTCCCTCTTTATGTTCTTACAACATTTATATCTCTACAAACTATTTTGTCTTGAAAATTATATGTATGTTGATTAAATTTTGAATCTTCTTAAAACATTTATTTAATCCTAGCAACATACTTAAATGTGACATTTTTTATCACTTTTTTTCGTAATAAAAGAAGTTGAATTTTCCATCATTGCAATCTTATTTTCATAAACAAACATACTGTAAATTGATATTTATTTTGCTGACATTTTCAGTATTTTTCTAACATTTTATTGATTCTATTAGCATAATATCTGTAGCAGATGTTATTAATTAGTTAGAGTAGGTGAACAAAAGTTTGATTATTCATCTAGTATCTTATTTATTCTAACATTCTTAGATATAACATAATTTTAAATTTTCTTCTAGCATTTTATTGATTTTAAAAATAAATTATATACTTACATAAAAAAATACTTCTAAGTTTTTAAAATAACTTAGATGATGAATCGACGTAACAACAACATAATAATGTTTCATATGTTTTCTAACTTACTTACATTATGTTAACCAAATTTTTAACATTTCTTTAGCATTTCATTGATTCTCCTGTATTACTTAAATTTGAGGAACAACATTAAAATATTGTTCTAGAATTTTTTTTATTCTTATTACACGTAATGCTTTTACATTTTTATTGATAGTTATTCAATTCTAACAACATAATATGTGTTGTTAAAAAAATTTCATAAATTTTTTTATAATATTTCTTTGATTTTTGCATATATTTGGCAACTTTACCAACATCTTCTAAATTCTGAAGAATCTTTCATAGAAGTATATAGATTTCTCGCAAAGTTTTACAATTCTATTCTTTTGCATTGATGCTTTTGTATCATTCAATATTTATTTATTACGTAAATAAACATGTTATCCGATCATGTTTTGTTAGACTTTAGAAAATGTTGATAAAATTTTCACAATTTATGCAAAATTAAAAGTTCTGCAACAAATTTGAGGGTGTTGCCGACTTCATAAACAAACTCGTTCTTTCAAAATTACAAAGCGTTAACGATTTTCTGGGTAAGTCCGAAAATTACAAAACGTAAAGATGTTGTTAGAATCAAGAAAAGACTATGAAAATATACAAAACGTTCGCAAATATCTAATACTTTTTATGTAGATTTTCTAAAGAAAATAAGATTGTAGAGAGAAAAACAATAGGACAAGATCAGAAAGAGTTTTTTTAAGAAAAAGATTGATATCCTAACTTTAAGAACAACAAAATCATGCACGGTACAACAATCTATCATTGAAAAAAAAACAAGAATATGGTAAAAAAAAGAAATTTAATCCATTGAGCATCATGTTCTTCTAGATTTTATCTAGGTGAAGACTAAAAAGCGTAGATGATGTTTCTCTGCGATTTCTCTAGGTTTTCTCTCAGTGAACTGAAGAAGAGAGAGGTATAATAGATTTTCTTTGGATAAAAAGATTATGGAAACATTCATTTAAAAGGAAAAGATAACTTTTGGTAGGGATGGAAACTTCTTATTGAGGAACTATTTTCATGAAACTGAAAACACATTTGAATCTTCTAATCTAGGTAATTTTATTTAAGCTGAGATTGGTATGGTAGTAGTAGAAAAAAAAGAGGGTAGACATGTAAATTACTCCTAGTGGATTTATTTTCTAAATAATATTATCTTTGGGCTCTAAACCCGTTGACCTTGTGATTTTGGGCCTAAAACTCATCCGCCCTTGAAACAATGAACGTACCTTCATCATTACTTCTTCCTGTTTTTGTTGGTCCTTCAATCGTTCTTCTTGATTTCTTTTCTATTTGATTGTTTATCATCTTCACAAAAAAATCTTAAGAAATTTTCATCCAACTTGAGAAGATATGAAATTTTGGGAAAAACCATGGAGAGAGAGAAACTAAGTTCAGCACAAGAAGAAGAAAGAAGAATACAACTTTTCCGGTTGAAAGAAACCCTAATCTATTTAGGGTCATGTAACGCGAGGCACCTATAGAACTTTCATGGGTTGGGAAGTTTTAAAGATGTTCCAAGTTATTGTTGTAGGCACTCCATTAACACATGAATCCCTCCAAACCTTTTGGCGTGTATAGTAGTAATGTGAGGCGCTTAATATTTCAGTTTAGTAATTTACCCCATGTTATAACAAATTAAGTTGAAATTACTTAATTTACCCCTAACCAAATTCTGTAACTGCATATACCCCCAAAACTAACAGATTTAATTTGTTATAAATCAAATAATTTTTTGTTTCATGTTTGCTCCTTATATCAACTATTTGTAACTGTTCTTAGTAAAAATGTTATATTTTGGGTATTATTGTAAATAAAATATTCAATTTATCCCAACTTAACTGTGTGATTGCAATAACATTTTTTTATGCTAAATAATGGTTAAAGAGTCTATTTACACATAACTACATCATATTTCTATCATTTCTATAAATTGGTTAAATTTCCATACTACCTCAAATTTGATTTTTTTAATTTGGTTGGAGGAGTTGCAAGATATAGAACTTCAAGGTGATGGAGGTTGTAGTTTTTTTGTAATGGTAAAGAAGAGGAAGAAGAAAAATGATAGTTTGTTAGGTTTTCAATTTTTAATCTAGTGTATCTGTTTTGTGATCCTTAAGTATATTCTTGTTTTTATATTTGTTGATTTCTTTGGTTCTAGACTCTGTTCTCCAAAAATAGAGAAGAGAAGTTACAACTTCTGAAGGGATTAATACTCGGACAAGAAGACACTGTAAAGATATATCCTCTTCAACAAGTATGTTCTATCTCTTTCCCCTCCCTCCTCTCTCAATATTATATCTTATTTTGACATGCAACTAAAACCCTTGATTAGTTAAGTAGTAAGACTTCCTCTTTTTCTTCGATCTCGTTGGACAACCAAAAGTATAAGTACTTTTGCTTGTAGTAGAAGTTCTTCTGCTTCAAAAATGTAAAAAATCATCATAAGTATGTTTGTCAAAAATGTTACTTGAAAGTAAAAAAAAGTCAAAAAGTTTGTTTGCTAACTTAATTTACTTTTATTTTTTCTTTTACTCATAGAGATACTTGATTTAATTAAATTTATTTATGATTTTTATGATTACTCTTGTGTAAGAAGTGGTGGTGATATTGGTGGTGGTGACGGTGCCTTGAAGGTATAATTATGGGTTTGGTGGTCGTGGTTGTATGATGGTGGCAGTGGTGGTGGAGGTATGATGGTAGCAGTAGTGGTGGTGGAGGTATGAAGATGGTGGTGGTGAAGATGGTGGTGGTTGAGGTATGGAGATGGTGGTGGAAGTACATTGTGGTGGTTTAGATAAGTTGATGGTGGATAAGGTACGTGAGTGGTAGTGATGGAAGTATGGTGGTGCTGGTGGTAGATAAGATTTGTAGGTGGTGGTGGTGGAGGTATGATGGTGGCGGTGGTGGTGGAGGTATGATGGCGGTGGCGATATAGTGGTATACTGGGGGTGGTGGATAAGGTATATGGGTGGTAGTGATGGAGGTATGGTGGTGGTGAAGACGTGAAGGTACGGTAGTGATAGAGGTGTATGGTGGTGGTGGTGTTAGTGATGGTGGTGATGGTGATGGTGGTGGAGGTACGAAAGTGGTGTTTGAGGCGTGGTGGTGGTGATTGAGGTATGGTGGTGGTGGAGGTGAATTCGTTGTCGTGATAGACAAAAGAAAAAAAAATTAGTCAAGTAAAATTCATGCACGCGTTGAACATAAGTTACTTTACTTTAAAGTCAAAAGTTAAAAATCTTAACTTTAAAAGAAAGTCCAATTTTAATTTAAGTGAAGTCATAAATTTTTTCGTTACCAAACTAACTTTTTTTACTTTTCTACTTAAATAAGTAAAAAGGTAACTTATTTCAGTGTTGCCAAGCGACACCTTCAACATGCTTCACCAACATAAAGGTGTACATAACACAAATTTACCTGTAACTACTCGTAAATGTAGTTTGAAAAATCCATTATATTGTATTTTTTTTTTGAATTGTTCAGCGTGTCTCGAACCCTTGACCTCTAGGGTGGAAGATTATACCTCTTACCACTCCAACCAAGGGTTGTTGACAAATCCATTATATTGTAATTGTTGTCTCTCTGATATTTTATATTTTTTACCTTATTATAATATAATAAGATACATGAATAAGCGTCACGTTATTCACGCATCTCATTATAATTTTTTGGGTGTATATTGTACCTGTTATAATTACATATCAATTAAGCTATCGTGCCCTACAATGGTAAATCCCTTAAGCAACGCTCTACGACCTAAAATATGTAGGGCGACAAAGTACCCGCTACTGTCGAACACGTCTAAATGGTGTGTGTGTGTGTGTGTGTATCAGAGTCACGAATACACCATATGAAATCACACTACCCTGTGATTCATATCCGAATTCAAATCTTTGTATAATGTCAATGGTGTAGAAATGAATATCGTGATACATACTCGTCTGGCTGTATGCTCAATCCCATTATTGAGACGTGCTTGACTGAGACAGGTATGTTTGAATGCCACGTTGTGTCTCTTACTATGTTAGCCAAAGACATCTACCATGCCCATAGAATACGCCAAAAATCGAATATATCTATATACATTAATTCAGTGTTGCATATCATGAATAATCATGAATAAAAATTTAACTTCTGCATAATATTGAATTTTCATATATGTTCTGATAAAATATATTTACATGGAATACACAGGAGGTCTTAATAGTCTGGGGAGAACAAGATAACATTTTTCTACTAGAGAAAGCTTACGAGCTGAAAGAGTAAGTATTTTCCATTAATATGTGAAAAGTATTTACCATAGTCTCAATATTACTAATTTTATCTTTTTAGTGAATGCATTCAATACAAATGTTCATAAAAATATCCATGCATTATTATTTGCAGGCTAATTGGAGATAAAGTTAGCTTAGAAGTTATGAAGAATGCATCACATACCCCCCAAATCGAGAATGGAAAGCAATTCAACAACATTGTGATGAAATTCTTACTTGGATTGTAAAATTTCATGCTTATGTGTAGCTTTTAGTTTAATAGTTGTGCATCTTTGAACAAATTCGAAAACATAAATCTTCTAATTTTTATGTCATAGTGTTATTATTTTATAATTTCAAGAGGTGGACTTTTAGAGTTTATAATTGGACATAACTATATCATCTACATTTTTTATGTAAATGTAGAAGTACATTTGTCCTCGTCCCCCTCTCACTCCCACTCTCACTCTCACTCTCACTCTTGTTTTGTTATTCCTCTAATCTTTTTCTCCTTCTCTTTATCTTTCATCATAGAGGTCTACTGAAATTGGGTTATTTAGATATTTATCCTCAGCTATTTAGCGATATTAGGACTACACCCCCAAGATGAAAATATGTATGGCGTTGATCCCCATTTTTTCTTTTTCCGTTAAATATCAGTTAAGTGGTTGAGTTGATGTGTCAACCAATGAATGCTTTATGACAGAAATACCCTTCATGACATAATTAAGTTTATTTAGACATTTACCCCCAGTTATATAACAATTTTAGCAATACACCCTTGAAATGAAAATATGTCTGTGGTTGACTATCATTCTCGTTTTTTTCCGTCAAACATCAGTATTTTGATATATCTAAGGTATCCTCCAAATAATTCAAATCGAAGCAATTAGATATCCGACTCGGCGTACATGACATGACCGAGTGATAAAAATATGAAAAAGGAACCTCCATGCAAGGACATGTTGGTTTGAGGACCCGTTGGTTAAAGGAAAGGGGATGTCTTGATTCTAGGACGGAGTCGTATGACGCGAGAGTGTCACATGCGGTTCCTTTGAGGAAGGTGTATTATCACCACATATCAGGCCCGACTAGCGGTCCAACAGCGAAAGGAACAAACAGATCGCATATCTTTACTAAAGACGCCTTTTGAGTGATTTTGGCTTCCCACTCAGTTCATATCTCCTGCTTAAAGGATTGGGATGGATCTCCAGCGGAGGTCTACTACTGGCATAGGTGTCTGCTTCCTTTCCCCCATGTGGAAGAAGTTCCTGCGTATTTCTTGTCATGTCCTTGTTAAATGAGCCTTATTTGCTTCGTGCATATTGCGCCCATAGAATACTATGCGGAAGGAACCGTTCACTCTGCCCACTATCCGAAGGACTTCAACCGAAATATAAACTAGAGGCACTGAACAACTCAGCTTCGTCAAAAGATCCAAAGGACTTCAACCGAAATAATTCACTTTCCATCAGGATCTGTCCCACCTTTATCCTTTCAAAAGCCAAAGAAGTGTTTTCCGTCTTTCCCCTCACATCTTATTTGGTTTCCAATACTTCTGAATCTGAATCGGGGATGTCAAAATACTCCTGTCTCAGAATCAAACCCATTTGTTATAAATAATAAGGTTGTTTATACGTAACAAGTCTAAAACTAACTAAACACTAGACTTTGTATCTAACGGTTATATATCGTAGACCTTCTCTAATCTCATTAATAAACCAGACTCATTGGGTTGTCAGATATTAAGGTAAACATTTTTTATATGTTTTCCATCGGTAGCCTATATTATATATATATATATATATATCTAGACGGGTCGAACCCATAAAGACTTTGGGTAGCCTATTTTCTTTAATATTTCTGGCTTATTTAGATCGGGTTCTCGGATTAGCTTCGAGTTTATGTATCAATAACTTTATGTAGATTATGCAATTTGAGATCTTAAATCTTTATGTTGTCAGATTAGGATGAATTTTCCATCATAAAATCTATCTCTGAAAACCTAAAAAAAATAAGGGGGATACGGAACCACACGCGAATTACTTATTTGGTACTTGACCAAAAACCGAGAATGAGAGTCAACCTAAACATATTTTTATTTTGGGAATGTAGTCCTAATATCAATAAATATTTGGGGTTAGTGTCTAAATAATCTAAATATTGCATGAAGGGTATTTTTGTCATAAGTCGTACATGTGGTTGGCACGTGAACCACTTAACTGATATTTAACAGAAAAAATCGAAAATTTAGATCAAACGCCATACATATTTTAAGTTTGGAGGTGTACTCCTAATTTCGCTAAATAACTAGAGGTCAATCTGTAAATAATCCATTCAAATTCATCGATGAAAGAGACACGTGAGAGATGCCTCAACTATTTGGTACCTTGACGATGTTTCTAGGGGATGTTGAACTTTACAAATGAAAATTGATTAAAAAATATTGCAACAAAAGTAGACATATCACAAATTTAAATAGGAGTCAACCGTCCATCAAGAGTGAAAAACTCCTTAAAAAAAGAGAAGAGTGTTGACTTGAAAATACAAATTGTTGATTTCGTGTAAGTCTGGAATAGACTTTGACTTGTAGCCCCTTCTAACATTATTCTTTATAAACAAGACATAAATAGTACTTTCACACAAAAAAGATAACAAATTGTCTAATAAAACTTTCCAACATTTGATTTAGTGGTTGGAAATGGATTTAGTTGTATCCACGGGCTAAAGTGTCATTGGCTGGGTAGGCCCTTATTAGAGATTTAGTGGTGGGAGCCGTATCGTACCCGTGGTAAAATGTTACTAGCTATGTCGACCTAACCCCATTTTCCTTCAAACTTTGACTGCATATTCAATCAAACTCAGAAAAAAGTAAATGTTTGTAATGTTCATCGTGTTCACTAAGGAGTCCTCTAGCAGTTGACTTCATGAGGCATAAGGAAAATCTAAATCAAAAGAGATTTCTTATTTCTATTTTATTTTATTTTCTTATGTTTCCTGCTGGAATTGGGTCAGATGATCCAACTATTTACCGTTAGTTGACTAAGTCAATAAGTCTAGAAAAGACTGAGAACTTACACAACCCGGGCCAAATTACCACAGAGGTGAATTCGAAAAAGCTCTTCTACTCAAGTCCTGAACATGGTATGAGTACCAGTATCCTAGGCACCTAGGCCCTGCTCTGATTCTAAATATAATCAGGTCTACCCATGATTTTGGAGAAGTAAGGGTGGTCTGCGAAGTGAGGCCAATATTTTAATCCTAACCTAGCCAGAATCACATCAAAGATACAAGGCAGAAAATATCTTAAGAATATGAGTAACTTGGGACAAAAGTCTATCGGGAAGAAATTTTCTCTACGAAATCCACAAGATCCGCAATACTATCTATCCAAATACAAAATATCCACAAAGAAGGAAACTACTACGACTACTAAATAGCAGTTTCATCATAAGCAGGTGGATCTTCACCACCTCATCACAACCACTCATCACAGTTGGCTAAACGAGCCTTTAAAAAGCAACAAGTTCGCCCTCAACTAGGCAAGCAATCAATCGAAGGTTAAAACTCTAACTTCGGGCTTTCAATTCAATTCTTCAACTACAACAACCCTTTAATTACTTGAGTGTCAGAGATGTTTCAAGTTCCTTGCATGGGTTGTCTCAAAATTACAAAAAGCCGTTCGAAGTACAACTGAATGATAATCTAAAGACATTGTTAGATATCTTCAGATTGGCGCTAGAAAGAGGATTGACTTGACTGAAACTCTATTAACATTCAATAACTCAGAACAAAAAAGTTTGATTCTCTAACAGATGCTACTCCACATTTGAGACTACTTCAAACTCAACATGTCTCAGGGAAAAATCCAACAACCGAGACAGTCGCCATGGAAGTAAAAATCGGAACCATCAAATATCCAGCCGATGGAGATGGTCGTCATCTCTGAGGCAACATATCACATAATGGAGGATGTTGAATCCCCAAAGAGTGAAGCTACGGAAGAAGTAAGCCTAAATACATAAGACAAGCCAACGTCGAAGAAAATCGAGAAAAAAGACGACGACGGTATTATCATGGAAGAATTGAAAACCGAATAGTGCAGGCAAAGCCGATAGAACTGCGGACATTATTGTGCCGGTTCAGATTGGAAACATACCTTTAAAAGTCACGCATATTAGAAGCACGCTACCTAAGGAATAGAGTCAACTCACTTTCTTAAAGAACAACGACATATCTTCGCCTTCAGCAGTGATGAAGTATCGGGAATGAATGCGACAATCATCACACACAAATTGAATCTCAAAGAAGGTCACTGGTCCGTCAAGTCGAGAAAGAAAAACTTCACTCCAGAAAAATAAGCTGAAACTACAAAGTAAGTAGAGAAGCTCCTAGCGCCGGGAGGCACACTATCCTGATTGGCCTGCAATGTGGTGTTGGTTCCAAAAAAAGAATAACACATAAAGTATGTTTGTCAATTATACTGGCCTCAGCAAAGTCTGTCCTAAGGATAGTTTCCCACTACCCTTCATCGGTCAACTGGTGGATTCAACATTGAGACATGCCTTGCTCGGTTTCATAGATGCTTTTGCCGAGTATCATCAAATAGTCATGCATCCGACGGATCAGGAACAAATGACCTTCAGAACAGATCGGCGTCTTTATTACTACCAACAATGCCATTCAGATCAAAAAATACGGGAGCCACATATCAAGTTAATAAAATCTTCCACGAACAGATCGAAAAACTTTAGAATGTTATGTGGACGATATGATTGTAAAGAGCAAGACAAGAGAAAGAACTTTTTCCAACCTTATTTTGGGGGACAAGTGCATGGGTCCCTGACTTAAGTCTTATGACCCCTTTTATTATGATACTTTTTACTACAAGTGAGTTGATTCCAAAAAATTTGATCAACGCCCTATCATAAGGAAGTGAAGCATAAGTTCCACTCAATGCCTGCAGAGAGTACTCCTCATAATAAAAAGGTTACTCTTCATCTACAAAATGCCATAGAATCCTCCACCCATTATGTCCAGTACTCGTAATTGGTTTGGTCTAGTCATATGCTGATGTTCAACTGAGAGGTGGCAATTACATCTTTTCTCCTACATAATGAAATATAATAAATGATGTCCAATGCCCCTAACAATATTTTGATCTGATCAAAACACCACTAGTCAATCAAGGTGACACATTGCGATTATTAAGGGGACACTCAAGCGTGCGGGGGTGCGATATCGAACAAATTCAATCTAGCACAGCGATCCACTCAGTAGAATTAAGCCCTGACCACACTACAAATTGAGCCACACTCAGAGCTTACCGAAAAAAAAGGTCACGGCTTTGGGGAATAAAGAAAGATTTCCGGAAAATAAATTTTTTATACAATTTTGTGTTGAAAAAATGGGCTTTAAACCAAATTTGATGTTGGGCTTAATATTAAGTATGAGTGTGGGCTTGAGGAATGTGTGGGCTTGAGTAAATAGTGTTATCAAACTAGAAGGGGCAAAGATGGAAAAAGCCTTTTGAAATTAACTAAAAGGGTGTAGAGAGTTCTTTTGTGTTGACTAGTTCAAGAACAATCTAGAGAGAGAAAGTAAAAGGAGAATAGTGTAGAAGTAGCTTGAAGAAGAAGACATAGAACTAGCATGAATATTATGTTTAAGGTAAGAACTAACTCCAACATATAGTTCAATATTGTGACAAAACTTTGTCTGTTTTGCTAATGAGATTGTGTAGATCTAAAGAAACTTTATTATATGAAAGTATGTTGATGAAAATCTTTTGAGTTTATTTGAGTGTATTGAAGTATTTATACCTCTAATCTCCAACAAATGGTATCGGAGTCATATTAGAGTTGAAATTGATTAAAGAACTTTTTATTCCTTGACGGTTTACAAAAGAAATATAAGACTCTATTTATAGAGTTACAATACTACTAGTTTCTAATTTTACTAGTTCCTAATATTTTACTAGTTTCTAATAGTTTTATGCTAATACATATACTAGCTCCTAATATCTTACTAGTTTCTAATATTTGATATTTCCTAATATTATATGAGATATCTTAACATATAGAAAGATATTTCAACACTCTCCCTCAAGTTGGTGCATAGGTATCGCACATGCCCAACTTGTCTGCCAATTGCAAAAATATTCGACTTGAAACTGTCATCGTGGCCCGACTTAGACTTCAAAACATAAATTTCTTCACTGAGCTTGTCATTCTCTTGCTCCAATGATTTTAGCCTTTGTGCTTCGTTGTTTAGCCGTTCATTGAGCAAGTTTATCTCGTTATGCTGGTGAGCCATGACCTCCTTTTGTTCTGATAATTTACTTTGCAGTTCTTAGATGAAGGATTCCTTTCTATCAAGTGATGCCTCCAATTCCTGAATAAGAGTTCCTTACTTTGTTGTTCTCACTATTTCCACATTCTTGTGCATCTTCAATTCAATAGTCTCCTTTTTTAATCTTTCTGTTTCTTCAGTAAGACAATTGATCATCAATTCACACCGTTTAACTTTAGATTCTGAATCTTCTGCCTTCTGGTTGGCTAATGAGGTCACAAATTCTACATGTTGTCTACCAAGTTCAGCTGCTTTCAGAGTTACCTCCATTTGCTTCATACATGCGATTACTTGACCAACTGTCGTCATATTTTCAATCACCTCTTTCTGCAAGCTTGTGAACTTAATACGTATGTCACTTGGACATGAAACACCAGGAATATCATTGGTTAATGACTTCCATGCCATGAGTTCATTCTCCAACTTTCTCACATCAAATTGAGTCTCTTGTTGTTTAAGTAACTCGAATTCCCGCACGCTCTCTTCGGTCTTTTTCTTCCAATAATTTTTCTTTTAATAACTCATTATTTTGATGAGATGATTTCAACTTCCTTGCTTCTTCGAATTCAGACTCATAGTTCCTTAACTTTTCTTGCAACTGCTTCACGTAGCATAGTTTATCTCTAAAGTTATCCATCTTCGTTTCTACGTTACCTGTAGTGACTACCATTGCTGAAGCTTGCCTAACAGTTGGATTTTCTTCCTCTGTCTCAACAAGTGCAGCTACAAGGGGTTTCTTATAGTTTTTCTTTCGATTATGATCCCACCATTCTGGATAACCTACTAATTCATAACAATGATTTTTGGTATGACCAGTTTTGTTGTAGTGGGTACACTTATAAGAAGATTTGCGGATTGACAAATAGCTTTAACAATATTATTTTTTGTCTTATTTCGAATCATCATTGCGGAAGCATCAGTTGTTTCAGATTCACTGTTCATCGTTGTGCGTAGAACAAGCTCACGATGGACCAAAGCATAACATTCTTCTAAATCGAGAATGGGATCCTTTCTCAAAATTTCACCACGAATTTGTTCAAATTCACCATCTAACCCTGCAAGAAAAATATGCACACGTTGTCGTTGAATTGATTTACGATAAGATACAATATCGTTTTCGTTTTCCATGATCACTTTATCACGGTGATCTAATTCACTAAAGATCTCAATCAGTTCACCGTAATAAACCAAGAGTATCCTCCCATTCTGTTTGGCAGAATATGCCCTCTGATTCAAAGAGAAGACTTGCAATTCATTAGATCCATCATAAAAAGCTTTAGATAAAGCTTTCCAAATATCACGAGTTGTAGGTAAACCAATGTATCTCTTCATAATTTCTGGAGTCATAGACATCAACAACCATCTCTTGACTTTTTGATTTTCTGCATACCACTTCTCATATTTAACGTCATCTTCAGCAGGTGGTAATGAATTACCTCGAATAAATGAAAGTTTTTCTTTTTCAGCAATATGCATCTCCATGATTTGAGACCACATATCATAATTTTTTTTCATTCAACATAATCACTGAATTAAAGGATCCTCCTGATTGAAAAATTGTACTAATTAATTATCTGATCCATATTTTTTACTCTATTAATTTTGAAGAAAAATTTATATCAGAAAATTTTAGAAACTGAATCTTTGAGAAGATGTGTTCTACCAACTCAAAGTTTTGTAAATTGTGAGACAATATAGATCACACAATAACAATTAAAGTTATTGTTTTGTCTTTTTGCCTTCTTTTTAATACCAAAACTGATGAAGGATTTTTTTTCCTTCTTTGAAATTAAAAGAGAAAAAAGAAGATGAAGGTTCTTTCTCCTTCAATCGACAAAAAAAAAATTCAGAAAACGGATTTAAGACCGTTGGCTCTGGTACCAAGTTGAAATTGATCAAAGAAATTTTTATTCCTTGATGGCTTACAAAAGAAATATAAGACTCTATTTATAGAGTTACAATACTACTAGTTTCTAATTTTACTAGTTCCTAATAGTTTACTAGTTTCTAATAGTTTTATGCTAATACATATACTAGCTCCTAATATCTTACTAGTTTCTAATATTTGATATTTCCTAATATTATATGGGATATCTTAACATATAGAAAGATATTTCAACAATTAGTTTATCATTTCAAGGTTTTTCAACATTTTGAGATCTAGGGTTTGTGGAATTTTTAGGGATCTTGTAAGAAAATGTCAAATATGATACAACCTCAAATACCTAGGTTAACTAAAGAGAACTATGAACATTGGTGTATCCAAATGAGTGTATTATTGGGATCTCAAGATTTGTGGGATATTGTTCAAAATGGTTATGTGGAACCAAGTTTAGAAGAAGAGGATATTATGAATGATTTACAAAAAAGTGTTCTTAAAAAATCAAGAAAGAATGATAAAAAAGTTTGTTTCTTATATATCAAGGAATTGATGCTCCTACATTTGAAAAAATGTCCGAAGCAAAATCATCGAAAGAGGCTTGGAATATTCTTAAGAATTCATTTAGAGGAGTTGATAAAGTGGTAAAGGCTCGTTTTCAAATTTTGCGTGGTGAATTTGAAAGGTTAAGCATGAATGAAGGGGAACTTGTCTCTGATTATGTTTCAAGAGAATTGTCTAATGTTAATGAAATCAGAAGGTGTGGTGCAAAATGTGATGATGTTAGGGTGATAGAGAAGATTTTACGGTCTTTGACACCTAAGTTTGATAATGTGGTCATTGTTGTTGAAGAGTCAAAAGACTTGGAATCTATGACGGTGGATGAATTGATGGGAACATTGCAAATTCGTGAAGAAAGGGTGAATAGAAATGTTTCAAGCTCTTCAAATTATTCGATGCATCAAATACTTAAAGCAAAAGTCACTTTACAAGAAAAACAATATTCATCCCAAAAAGAAAAAGACTATGAGGATTATGGTAGAGGCTATGATAATAGTAGAAGTGGCTTTGGAAGCCAAAGAGGGAGAAATTATTTTAATAAAGGAAGAACAAATGAACCAAGAGAAAGGGGAAACTTTATTAGACCTTATAATAGGCAAGGTAGAGATAAAAGGGATATTGAATGCTACAATTGTCACAAATTTGAACATTATAGTAATGAATGTTGGTATAACCAAAAAATGAGGTAAGTGAAGATGCAAATCTTGTTGAGAATGATGTAGAAATTAATGTAGATCCTACATTACTTTTTTCTTGTGATGGACTTGATGAATCACAAACAAATACTTGGTATTTCGACACCGGTGCAAGTAATCATATTTATGGGAAAAGAGAATTGTTTGTTGAAGTGAATGAAAGTGTGAAAGGGTGTGTGAAGTTCGGTGACTCCTCAAAGATTCTGGTGTTAGGAAAAGGTAATATCCTCATTCAACTCAAAAATGGAAAACATAACTATATTTCTGATGTTTATTATGTTCCCGCAATGAAAAACAACATTTTAAGTTTGGGGCAACTTTTGAAAAAAAGGCTATGATATAAGATTGAAGGATCTTCATCTCACATTAAGAGATAGAAGTGGAACTTTAATTGCTAAGGTGAAAATGGCAAAGAATAGATTATTTCCTTTAAACATTCAACATGGTGATGCAAAATGCTTAAACTCTATTGTGAAAGATAAATCTTGGTTGTGGCATTTGAGACTTTGACATTTAAATTTTGATGGAATGAAAGCTTTGGCAAGCAAGAACATGGTAAGGGGTTTACCATATATTGATCACCCAAATAAAGTGTGTGAAAGATGTATCTTTGGGAAACATCATAGAACAACTTTCTCTAAAGAAGGAAGGTGGAGAGCTTACAATCCTCTAAAGCTTGTGCATACCGATGTTTGTGGTCCATTGAAGCCAATGACAAATGGAGGTAACAATTGCTTTATCACTTTTATTGATGATTATAGTAGAAAAACATTGGTATACTTTTTGAAAAATAAATCCGAAGTATTTGAAGTGTTTAAGGAATTCAAGAATATGGTTGAGAAACAAAGTAGGTATGTGATCAAGAAACTAAGATTGGATAGAGGTGGGGAATTTACTTCAAGAAACTTTGATATGTTTTGTAAAGAACATGGAATTATTCATGAACTTACCCCATCATACACACCACAACTAAATGGGGTAGCCGAAAGGAAAAATCGCACTATATTAAACATGGCAAGAAGCATGTTAAAAGAAAAAAATTTGCCTAAAGAATTTTGGGGTGAAGCCGTTGCATGTGCCATATACTTGCTAAATAGATGTCCTACTAAAAGTGTCTATATGAAGACACCACAAGAAGCATGGGGTTATTACAAGCCTAGTGTATCTCATTTAAAGATATTTGGGTGTATTGCTTATGCAAAGATACCGGAAGCAAGAAGAACAAAACTTGATGACAAAGGTGAAAAATGCATCTTCCTAGGTTATAGTGAGTAAACAAAGTGTTACAAGTTATTTAATCCAACTACCGATAAAGTTCTCCTTAGTAGAGATGTTGTATTTGAAGAAGAAATAACATGGGAATGGAAAGGAAAGAAACTATTCAAGTTGAACTTGAGCTTGAAGGTGAAAAAGAAGAAGAAGAAGCACCAAAAGAAATTCAAAGAGAGTCACAAACACCAATGTGTAGAACATCATCATCACCATCATCTTCATCTCCATCATCCTCATCATCGGAAGGAAGTTCTAGTGAAAGACCAATGAAAACAAGAAGCTTGTGAGAGATTTATGAAGTTATTGATAATGAAGAAGAAGTGAACTTATGTTGCAATCTCATGGATTATGATCCTACTAGTTATGAAGTCATTCAAGAAGGAAAAATGATAGAAACAATGGATGAAGAAATTGATACAATTGAAAAGAATGATGCATATGAGTTGACAAAGAGGTACAAGTCTATCGGTGCAAATTGTGCGTACAAACCAAAGAGGAATGCAAGTGGTAAAGTCCAAAAGTACAAAGCAAAGATTGTAGATAAAAATTACAAGCAAAGAGCCGACATTGATTTTAGTAAGGTATTTATTCTTTTTGTTCATATGAAAATATGGTTCTATATAGCGAGTAAATATTCATGGAAAAATTATCAATTTGATGTCAAGTTGACAATCTTGAATAGTGTCCCCGAAGAAGAAAAGTTTCATAAACAACTTTGGAAGTATAATATCATTGAAGGATTGAAATGGATGTTGGGTATGAGAAGCTATAGAAATTTGGTGTAAGGAGGGATGTTAAAAAATGGGCTTTAAACCAAATTTGATATTGGGCTTAATATTAAGTACGAGTGTGGGCTTGGGGAATGTGTGGGCTTGAGTAAATAGTGTTATCAAACTAGAAGGGGCAAAGATAGAAAAAGCCTCTTGAAATTAATTAAAAGGGTGTAGAGAGTTCTTTTGTTTTGACTAGTTCAAGAACAATCTAGAGAGAGAAGGTAAAAGGAGAATAGTGTAGAAGAAGCTTGAAGAAGAAGACATAGAACTAGCATGAATATTATGTTTAAGGTAAGAACTAACTCCAACATCTAGTTCAATATTGTGACAAAAGTTTGTATGTTTTGCTAAGGCCGCGGCTTTGGGGAATAAAAAAAATCTCTGAGGAATAAAAATTCTCTACAAAATTGGTCAACCGAGATTGACTTTTTTTTATATGTATTTGTTGTTATAGGGCTCCCAATTTTAGAGTTAAACAAAACTAAATTTTTAGAAGTTCCTATAAATTTAAGCAAAATCTTTCTAGGGTTCTAAATCCCAAACTCTTTCCAAGTTTCTTCTTTTCTTCATCTTATTTTTTAAAGCTTTGTTTTCTTCTAATCACTAAACCCTAAAAACATAGGAGAACAACCTAATATGTTTAGAAGTGAATATGTTTTAGGGTTTCAAAATTAATTGATTTTTAGGGTTTATAATGTGTTTATCTTGGGGAGGATTAATGGAAGAAGAAACTTGCTTTGGACATCCCATGAAAGATGTATTAAGAACTTCAAAATATTTTGTTTGATGATTTCTAGGGTTTGGAATGTTTTTTTCCTCTTTATCTCTCTAACTTTGTTGTTGATTTTAAAGAAATAAGGTTAGTATGTATTTGAGATTTGGGGAAGATAAGTAAGAGAACTGATAGAGAAGGAAAAAAGATGAGATGAATAAGTTTTTTTTTCCGGAGAAGAAGAAAGAAGAGGGAAAGAAGAAAGAGGTGTAAGTTATAAAAAATTGTGTTCCCCATAAAAAAATATTCCCTAGAGATTTCACAAAGAAACATGGATTCCCTGGAGATTTTTCTTTATTCCCCAAAGCCGCGAACCTTTGTTGAAAATCTTTTGAGTTTATTTGAGTGTATTGAAGTATTTATACCTTTAATCTCCAACATTTTGTTCGACTGAGATTGAAATGAAATGGATAAGTTTTTCTCAAAAAAAAAGAAGAAAGAGGAAGAAGAAGAAGAAGAAAGATGGAAAAATGACTTAAAATAAAATAAAAAAAATTTTAATTAAAATTAATTTTGTAAATTATAAATCTTTTTCGTATTTCTCTTAAAAATATGTCCTGGAGATTTTACAAAGAAATATGGATTCTAACGAGAAATTATTTTCTAAAGATTTTTCTTTATTGCCGCCAAACAAAGAAAAATCTCTCGAGAATAATTCCATTGCGTGTGGCTCAATCTTTTGGTGACGTTTATTGGTGCTATTGTTCTTTACAAAGAAGACATAAATCTCTCGCTGACACCATCAAAGAGGAATGAATCCCTGGAAAACTTGTTCTCTATGAAGAATGAAAAGTATATTCTTTCTCCTCACCCCCTAAAAAACTAAACAAAAACAACTTCCTTTTTCCCCTTTCCTTTTGGCAGAAAACTGATATCCCTTAATGAGTCGTTCATTTAGATGTTGTATCAGGTTCATTTCTTCTATTTGAACATATATTTGCTTTTGGATTTTGGGTTTAATGCTTGGAAACAAGGTAATTTGATTCAATCTTGTAATTATGATGTTAATTAGAAAGTTCTTATCCTGATTTTAATTTTATACATTCTCCAGTAATCCATATATATCTGTAAATTAATTGAATTTTGTACACTTGGTGGATTGGTGATGATTATGATGATAATATGGGACTATGTTTTCTTCATCTGTAAACTCATTCTGAGTGCACCAGTGTAGTGTGATATCTCTAAATCTTCATAGTTTCTAAATGTATATAGGTATCAGTTACCTGTTTCGGATTTCTTATTGCCCAAGGACTTTTCGAGTCCGAATTGTGAACTATCTAGCTCCTGACATAAAGAAGCATGCCTAGTAATGGGTTCTCTTTCGCGGATCTTGATGGAGACATGTTCCCCTTAGAGCCTATTATAGCCGGAGGTTTAGCTCTTCATGAAGCTTTTGCCTGCAT
>BEHA01050176.1:56548-79954 GCA_002897215.1 Eschscholzia californica subsp. californica
TCCTCAGTCAATTTTATTATCAATCAGTATGCAGAAAGATTATTATGGTTGAGGATTCAATACTGTAAAGAGAAGCAGTTGAAGATCATAGACATTAAAGCTTTGAACAGAGATGGTATGTTATGAGTCGGCTAAAAGAAAAAAGTTTGTTCTTCAGTCTTCACTGGATGTAGTTGTATCATAGATATGTCGATTGGAGACATTTTCCAATTCTGCGATATCGTCAATTGGACCATAAAAGTAGAGATATTTTTCGAGCTAATGGAGATTCCTAAAGATAGAATGGTCATATATGCAGCATACACGCTTAAGGGATCTTTGGTCCGATTGTCTAAAGATGTCGAGAAAGAATGAGGGATGCAAGGTAAACTATCAATTCAAAGTTGCGACAAATTAAAAATCTATTCCTAAAACAATTTTTACAGTATAATTATAGTCCATATCAATGAAACCAAGGTTCTTCATTAGTTATTGAATACGTTGACGAGGTCTCACAAGTTAATCAAGCATCAAAGAAGAGAACACAACTACGATTGCAACACATTTTGAGTTACTAGCTAATTGGAATGCTTCCTTAGTTTTGGATGCCAACCATGATATTATCGCGAAAATAGAAGTTTTCATTCAATGTGATGATGAGCCAAGTATTCTAGAACAGAAAGCTGACATTATTATGTTCATTGAGGAGTCTAATATTATCAGTTCGCAAGATGAGGAGTTTGTTATCTTTGGAAAGTTTGTTAAGAAATTTGATTTAGAGGAAGATGAAAAACTTTGGAAGGAAGATATCAGTTCACTTGATTTTCCTTCATATGAAGATCATTTTTTAGTATTTCGTGAATCTCAGTTTTATTCACACGGATTGGTACGTAAGTTTATTAGACAGTCTTCCTCCAAGTTTTCCGCTTTTAATCGTCATATTCAAGATCCTTTCAAGTTTATTTTTCGGGTTGAAAATAGAGTTGAGTCACATCTCAACTATAGGTTGAAATTCTCTCCTGACATGATTCACTGTTATGAATTTTTGGTGATTCCTATGCTCGATTCACAAAAAAACTATATTGAGGGAGTAGCAATGAAGATATCCAGTAGTTTTATGTTTTTAAGAAACTTTCTATATTTTAGATTTAAGTATATTTTGTTTATTTAGACGTTCTAACATTCGGTAACTGTTTAGGTTCAATTAACCTCTAATACTATATAAAGAGGTTTCTCTACAAATTTTTTATGAACATCAATTATTTCCATCAATTCATTCATTCAATAGTTTTTCTGCTTTTTCTCTCTGAAGTTGAGAGAATTTATTAATTCAAAGCTTTAGTCAACGTTCTAGGATTTTTATCGTATTTTCCGTTGCGTGAGATATCCTCATAGTAGGTTCATCGTTTATGATTTAGTTTTGGGTGTGGAAAAGGTGATAAATATAGTTGTTTCTTTAACCATGGTTCCCACTTCCCACTAGCCACTAGTTTGTTTAGAAAATCATTAACATGAATGAAGAAAATGATCTCGCTTATTAACACGATCGTTTCCCTCGATGTAGTGCATTTGAGAAATCCCTTCGGGCACGACTACTTAAGGTAAGATTTTCCATAAAAATGTTGTATATGTTCCTCCTCCGATCCATAGTCATGACTCATGAGGTCCTTATTTGATTTTATCGACAGTAGCACAAATTTCTCAACATTTATGCTGATTCCTATGTTTTCTTTCCTTCAAAAGATGAACCCGGATACTGATTATAGTTGCTTGAGAACATTCGACTCATATTTCAATCAAGATATCCCATTACGTACGGTAATAAGTTATTTTTATATTCCCTTCTTTTGTTAAGTAAATCAAAATGTTACTCTGACTTCAATATAAATTTTGCAGGGCACAACAATTGATTTTCGACGAACAGTGGATGGACGACTAATTACGAAAAGTAGAGTATTGACTTTATCCTCATTTGTTCTGGCCTTCGTTTCTTTTATATGACATTTTCAATCCTTTTATTATACAAATACACAGCATGTAATCTTCAATCACCCATGTTTACTAACTGATACCACATCTAATTTTGATTCTTACAGTTGGTGACAAACAGATTGGAGCAGTTCATAGCAAAGATTTATGTAGTAAGTAAATTTTCTTCTCTTTTCTTGTCGGTTCTTTTTGAGAAGCCAAAGAAACAATAAGGAAAACACGGGTACCTTCTAGTTCTTCGTGTAATAGTACTATCATCGGGATCAGTTAGCATCTTTAAACATGGTATCCATTCCAGCATATTCGTGAATGAACTAAACTTACATTAAAAGTATGAAGATGTTAAATGAAAAAAGTTCTAACATTCTTATAAAAACAGGGGCTTTTTTCGACATGTACATTGGTGATGTTCCAGTTTCGCTGCAGGCGAAGGAAGAGATTTGTAGAAATGTTGGCAGCATTATCAGTAGATGTTGAGAACCATCTCTGGATACATCATTGCTGTGTTTTTTTTGGTTCTCTGTTTTTCTTGGAAGAAAAGTAAGCAAAGGCAGAACGAGAACGGAATCTGGTCCGAGGAGAAATGTGTATTAAAAAAAACAGAAGACTGGAAAAGAAAATTAAAAAACAGAAGACTGGAAAAGAAAATGAATTGTGTTCAGCACTGAAAATGAATAATATGTTAAATTTATGTAAACTCAAATTCTATAGGTGGATTAATTAAATAATTATTGGGTCAATTTAGTGGTAAGTTATTTTATTTAGGAAAGTTAATGAGTAAGTTAGTGTGGATCATGTTAGTAGGGGTCATAGTTAGTGAATTAAAATTTTGGTCTATAAATATATCATTGTTTTCATTTTATTCTCCTTTGTCTTTTATCATTCGAAAATTAAATACTTTTACTTTCAGAGTTAGAAATATTTTGTAATTACTAACTAATTGCATAATGAACAAGTCAATCTAATATCGACTTCTGTGATTTTGTGGGAATTTTTTTTATCAATGTTGTATCTATATGAAAGCATTATTTAGCTTCCTTGAAATTTGGATGGTTGTCCAATTGATCGGGTGTCACATGAAACTCTCTCTTAAGTGCAAATAGATAGTTTAAGAGTGAACAAAAAAAAGTATAAGAAGACATTGTTCTTTCTCTATCAAGTTGTTGATGGGATTATTTTAGGAAAAATTTAGAAAGCTGAAACAGTTAAAGAAATGTCGGATTTGTTGTAAAGATCCTATAAAGGTGATGAGAAGGTAAAAAATGTAAGGGTGTAGACTTTACGGGGTGAATTTGAATCTCTTCATATGATTAATTCTGAAAGTATTTTTGATTATTTTTCTGGAGCTCAATTTATTCTTTATCAATTGCGGGTTGACGGTGAAAAACTAATTGATTTACGGACTATTGAGAAAATCATGAGATCATTGACAGGCTAGGAAAGGGCCTCTCAACTACGTCAGTTGAAGGTTTAATGAGTTCATTATGTTCACATGAACATAGGATGGGAGTTGTTGCAGAGTCTATAGAACAATTTTTTCAAAGCAAAGTGGTTCTAGTAATGGAGCACCTAATAACAAAAAATAAATCATGGCAAGGAATCAAAAAAATGGAAGATATGATGAATCTAAAGTTAGGTGTTTTTGTTGCAAATAATTTGGTCATTATATCAGAATATATAGTTTCAAATAAACATTTTGAGCATGCTAACTTTGCTCAAGATGATCTAGAAGAGGAACAAACTCTTTTATTAGCTTTGGGAATTGATGATGACGATTATTCAATAGAATATGATGAAAATGGAGTTTGGGATTGTTAATGGGAATCAATATTGATAATGAGGCAGTATCTTCAGATACTAAACTAATTAAGTGTTAACTAATTCTCTCGATAATCATGATAATTCAAATTCAGAATTACGTCTCAGTTCAATCGGTAGTTGAGTTATGTCGTCAAGGTTTATGACTATGCTGTAACCAATGACAGTGATGATTTTATCGAAGATTTCTCCAGTTTTGCATTATTTGTAGACTGTGATTTTGTTACTTCTGAAGAAGTGGTAAAAAATATAGGGTGGATTTCAGTCATGAAAAATGAAATTCATTCAATTGAAAAAAATGATACTCGGAAGATGATTTCTCTTCTCGCTTGAAAGAAAACTATTGAGATGAAATGGATTTTCAAAACCAAGTACAAAACCAGCTGGTCAGGTAGACCTGTTTAAAAGCCAGATTTGTTTTGAAATGGTACAGACAAAAATTGATTAATATAAAATTTAAGTTGCAGAACAAATGGCTAATATTTGTGTTAAACCATTTAAAAGTTGATTCATTTTCCGTGTTAAAGATTAAGTTGTCTTGTACAATTTGAGTTTAAGGGAGGGTGTTAAATTTGTGTAAACTCAAATTCAAGAGGGTGGATTAATTAAATAATTATTGAGTCAATTCTATGGTAAGATATCTTCTTTTGTGAAGGTAATGACTAAGTGGAGATCATGTTAGAGCATCTCCAATGTAACAATCAAAAGAAACTCAACTAAACCAATGTGTCAAGTATGAACTGAGATTTTCTTTTCTAAGTGACACTATTGAGATACTCAATTCAAAATACCTCTCCAATGCAACACTCAAAAAACTTAACATTTACTTTAGATTTACGCTTGTTTTTTTTTTATTTTACTATATAAAATGATGATGTAGACCAATTGAGATACACCAATAAACGTTGAAATACTCAAAAGAAAACTCAACAATTGAATTTTCTTTTGAGTATTTCAACATTTATTGTTATCACACCATATTGAAATTCAAGTTGAGTGTTGAATTGGAGAGTGTTTTTTGTTAAAAACTCAGATAATATTAAGTATCAATTTGAGTTTTTCAAGTTGGGTGTTGCATTAGAAATGCTCTTAGTTGTGGTCGTAGTTTTTATTTTTTGAAAAAGTAGTGGTCATAGTTAACATGTTAAATTTTGGTTTATAAATAAATGGGGGGATGAGTTTTAGGTCCAAAATTACAGGGTCAATGGGTTTAGAGTCCAAAAATAATATTAAATAAAAACTAAACCCACTAGGAGTAATTTACATGTCTAACCTCTCTTTTTTCTACTACTACCTAACTTATCTCATGTTAAATAAAATTACCTAGATTAGAAGATACAAATGTCTTTTCAGTTTAATGAAAATTATTCCTCAATAAGAAGTTTTCATCTTTACAAAAAGTTGTCTTTTCTTTTTAAATGAATGTTTCCATAATCTTTTGATCCAAAAAAATCTATTATAACTCGCTCTTCTTTATTTAATTCACCGAGAGAAAACCTAGAGAAATCGTAGAGAAAAATCATCCACGCTTTTTAGTCTTCACTTGGAGAAAACCTAGAAGAACATGATGCTCAATGGATTAAATTTCTCTTTTTACCATATTCTCGATTTTTTTCAATGATGGATTGTTGCACCGTGCATGGTTTTGTTGTTCTTATACTTAAAGTTAGGATATCAATCTTTTTCTTAAAAAAAATCATTCAGATCTTGTCCTACTGTTTCCCTCTCTACAATCTTGTTTTCTTCAGAAAATTTACATGAAAAGTAACTAGATTCTTTGCAAACATTTTGTATATTCTCATAGAAGTTTCTTGATTCTAACACTATAATTACATTTTAAGATTTTCTGACTTACCCAGAAAATTATTACGCTTTATAACTTTGAATGAGCGAGTTTGTTTATGCAGTCGGCAACGCCCTCAAATTTGTTGTAGCACTTCTTTGATTTTGCATAAATTGTGGAAATTTTACCAACAGTTTTTAAATTCTAACAAAACATAACATATTTTACAAACATAACAACGTTACTCTCAAAATGACTTTATCCGTAATAGAACTGTACAGATTTTCTTTAAAGTTTTACTTTTCGATTGTTTTACCTTTTTTATCTTATCATTCCATGAATTACAAATACTTGTTTGAACACTAGTACAATTTACAAATTTACTGACGAGATTGTGGAAGATTATGGTTGTATGTGATTTTGCACGTAGATGAATTTGTGGTCGAATCTAACTATAACCATTTTCCACATGGAATTTTACCCAAGGATTTAACAATACAAGTGCAACGGAAGAGGGTTGAATTAACTTGGCTACTGCATCTATTGAAAGATAAATGAAAAAAATCCTTTAGTTATTAGTCTTGTAATGGATTATGTTGTAATGAGTTTCTCTTAGTTTTAATTACTCTAAGTTTTAGTACAAATATCGCGAAATACGTTAAAAATGTTGCGAGTTAGTGGAAAATACTAGAATATATCACAAATATGTAAGAAATTTCTTGACCGGCAATATTTTCGATTATCTTTGAGTATATCCGTATAATGCTTGGCCGAAATAGGTGAATATATATAAGACCAATGTAAAAGAATTAAAAATGTAAGAGACAGTAGAATTTTGTACTAACATTTATTTCATGATCGGGTAACATGTTTATTTACATAATAAATAAACGTCGAGTGATACGAAAAACTTCAATGTAAAATAATAAAAATGTAAAACTTTACAAGAAATCTATATACTTCTATTGTAGTTAAATACAACTTATTTATGTTCGTAAAAATATGATGGATTCCTTCAGAGTTTACAAGATGCTGGTAGAGTTGCCAAAATATATGGACAAATCAAATAAATGTTACGAGAAAATCTATGCATTTTTTTAACAACGCATATTATTCTGTTAGAATCAGTAAAATGCTACAAGATTATTGAAAATAATAGCAAAATATATATATATATCAGTTTACATGCATATTTTAAATGAAAAAAAGATTAAATTTTTATTCTAAGATATAATTGTGTTGCTAAAATCAGTAAAATGCCTAATAACAAGATTGAATTTTTATAAATTTATAACTTTTTGTTCGTACCGATAGAGTAATGATCGAGAGCACTTCGAAAGGCTTCAACTCTGATGTGACACGAAAATGTCACATTTGATGCGCCTAACTTAGACTAATTACTCCGTTTCGGGTGTTATTTCTAATAATTTATTTGTTTTTCTTGTTAGATATCTTAGTTGGAGTTAGGCGCTTAATTCGGAATAAAACAAAGCAATTATCACTTTTTCATCTCATGCCAAAAAACGATAGCTCAAGGGCACCTTAGTCTTTTGTTGAAAATGAAGATGTAGAGACAAGGATGAACACACTCCCTTGATTTCTAAATGAAAGCCCAAGGCCTAATAGCCTAGAGAAGAAGGAACAAAATCCAAACCCAAAGACGAGAAAACAAACAAGAAGGATTTTAGGGGCACCCACTTTATATCTAGGGTTTTAGTTGTTTAAAGAGAAAAAGAAAAATAAATCATCTTCTACACTAAACAAGTCTGATTTGGCGAAAGGGATTGAGAGCTAGGGTTTAGAGTTCTTGAGACTGTATCTAGGATTTTTGGATCAAGAGTTTGAAGAGAAAAAAAAGGAGGAAGAGGAGGCAGCCGGCCAAGCTTGACTGGCCAACACTAGGCCGACCAAGCAACGCTGACACAATAAGAGCTCGGGACAGATAGCCACATCAGCTACTCGGGTTTTTGAGGGAGTTGCTTGGGTTTTTTCTTCATCTGGATCAGGAGCTTCACACGAAGGAACGGGAAGGCAGCTGTTGCTCGGGTTTGCTAGGGACGCGTACAAGAGTTGTTAGGGACGACTGATGGGCCTAGGGTTGTCAACGGGCGGGTTTGGGACGGTTCATCCCCTTCCCAATTCTGTCCCGTTAGTAAACGGGTTTTACCATAACCGTCCCAATAATTAATCGGGGTGGATATTCAATTACCATAACCGTCCCAATTAAAAATTGCTAAACCATTACTGACCTGCCCCGCCCCGTTTAATATAAAACGAGTCGGGTTCAAAGTATTTTGCTTCACAAAATTATTTTAGTTTGAAGTAACATAACAATTGTTAACAAAATTTTGTAAGACTTTGAGTTTATCAATCATAAACACTACAACTACTTAATAATATAAAACATAAAATAATTAAATTGATAATATGAGATTAAAGTTTTAGAAACATAACTTTAAATAAAACAAATATTTAATATATAACATACTAATCGGTTCGGGGCGGAGTTTACTATCAAATACCAAACCCGCCTCGAACCCGATTTGTTTTTTTAACTTCATACCAAACCCGAACCGTTTAATTAACGGGGCGGTAAAACCCGTCCCATTAGGGGCGGGTTTGGGAAAAAACCCGCCGGTTCGGGCTAAATTGCCACCCCTAGATGGGCCTAAAAAGTTACCCTAAAAGGTCTCCACCCGCAAGTATACGGGCGTCACGTAATAATTCCGGTAAGACCGGTTCGTTCCTCAGAGACTAAGTTAAACTAAATTCTAACCTTAAAACTATTGAGATTTAAAATTGGTTTGATGGTGGTAAAATAAAATAAATTAAAAATAAAATATAAAACTCAAAAATAAATAAAGAAATAAGTCGGTATTCAGAAAAAGGGAACCTAGGGTTTTCAAATCCGTCTTCCTAACAATTCTAACGACAATCTAATTTTGATCTAATTAGAGAGTTCTTTATATAACTCAGGTTTTAGTCCATGAACGGTCTAAAAACCCGGAAAATTTTATCGTTAAAATAGTAAAAACTTTGATAAATTTATCGAGAGAATAATTATTATGACTTCATCTAAACCCTAGATAGAAAAGATTTAGCTACTCATGCTAGAAACGATAAATATTTGAATTAGTATAAGAAAAGGAAGAAAGAAACTTAACTTTTCTGCGATTTTCCCACCAAACAGAGCCTAAGGAAGTGATTTCCTTCTGATTTTCCGAGAATTCTGCCAAACGCACCCCTAGGGAAAACGATTTTCTCGTCTTCCCGGAAATATTTTCCTCTCTGAGAAAATTATTTTCTCACCTTCCTTAACTCTCTTTCTCTCTCTAAACTTTCTGTTTTCTCTCTCTATTCTTACTTTAATCTCTCTCTATGTTATATCTTGCTCTCTCACTAAACAAGAAACAAAAAGAAAGAAAACAAGAATAAAACCGAGAGATAATTGATTTTCAAAACTCTAAACAAACTCTCTGTTATTGATCCCTCTACAATCTCTCTCTCTGTAATCTCTCTATCTCTCACAAACAAAGAGATTACAATCCGAAAATAAAAATATAATGATTAGAGTTTAAAAGAAATCTCTCTCTCTCTCTCTCTACTGTTCTATCAAAGCCGAGATTCAATTCTCTTTCTCTCTCTCTCTACTGTTCTATCTCTCCCCAAAGCCGTGATTTTTTTTCAGCTCTCTGTTTCTCTTCTCTTTTATAGACTTTTGTTGCCCCAGCCAATCTCTCTTGTTTCCGTTTTGATTCGAATTCAATCCAAGCTCTCAATCGGTTTCTCTCTCTATCTCTCCCGGGTCTCTCTCTCTTTCTGTTTTGATTCTCAAATCTTATCTATCAAAGAATCATCCTTATCATCTTTGTTTTTATTGCCCACGAGAGAAAGAAAAGGAGAGAATCTACATCTCCAACCGAGATCCATCTCTCTCGGTTTTCTCTCTCTCTACTATAACAGTTCTTGAAGAAATCGGGAGAGAGCCAAATTCAAATTTGGCTGGTTGTTAGGTGAGCCCGATCCCGTGCGACGCAGCCTGTTGGAGCACGTACGACAGTGGTCTTTGGATCGCGAGATCAAATCTGACGAACACCTGCCGTTGGATGAAAAATCCCGTGTACAGGAGCACCCAAGTAACAAAGATCGCAATGCACCGAATCAGAGCCTATAACTCATCCCGAAAACACCCGAGAGACCCACCAAGCTTCCCGACAGTATACCACGAACTCCTGGTACCGTCAGATCGCGTCATGTCCTCCTGATAGATCTGCGCCACGTGCCTCTAGGTGTTTTGGTCAAATGATTTTGACCCCAATCTTTGACTTCACCTAAATTGCTCGTCCGGACCCCGATTCGACTTCCATTTTCGCCACTGGGTTCATCTCGGACTCTTCTTTTCAACTGAGTACTAAAAATTCCAGAACACCATAACCTCCAAATGACCAAAATGCCCTCAGGTATGTCTTTCTCTCGATCTTATCCGTCGTTCACACTGAACTCCGTAAAAGATACCTGGACAAAAGAAACAAGTAATTCGTGAGAGTAACTGCTCGAAATGGACTAACTAACCCGAGTTAAGAGATTCAGATGGGACATTTTCATGTCTCGTCAACGGCTGCAACTTGCTCGGGACTGCTGGATCTAGCATGGGACACCATCTTCTTGGCCGGACTTATCTAGAGTATTCCGATCATTATGTTGGCCGGAAACCTTAGGGGTTTTACTTGCTTCATCATTGTTTTGCTTCCTTTGTGCTCTATTTGTGGTTTTGTTTTGATTTCCTAGAGAGAGAGAGAGCTTGGGTGAAGCTTTTATGAAGTTTGGGTGATAAATGGAGAAGATGATGATGGTTGCTATGGGGAACCCTGCTTTTTCTAAGGGAGATTGGTTGTACCTTAAAGACCCACATTTTCCGACGATCTTAGCCTCGCAGTGCTCGCACCACATCGACAAAGGAGATTTCAATCATTATCTTCTTGTCATTTATTACTCATTAACCATGTTTAGCTAACTTTAGTGTGTCGATTATAGGATGAAATTGTGATGAATTTGTGATTATGTTTGATATGACTTATCGGTTTTATTATTAATTAATGTTCATTTATCTCGATTATTGTTTCAATCATATTTTCATGTGTTTTATCATGCACCTCAAATAGTTAATAGATGAAACGAAGTATTCGATATCGATCGTAGTCTAAGTCAAATTTCATATGTCTTGTCATGCACTTCACATAGTTAGGCGACTAAACAACACCTTCGATGACTTGGGTTTAACCGATTAGAACGTTTGTTTGACTAAGTATGATCCACGGATATACGTAGTGCTTAGGGACATCTACCTTAGGAGTCGAACTTCGATTCTACTTCGACACATTAGATCGAACCAAACATAGTCCTAGGTTTATCATCACGGATTCCCGGACTTTGACACGTCTCTCACTTATATTGTTACCCGACTCTTCTCTCGAATCTCTCTCACCCAATTTACATTTGTTTATTTAATTTAGTTTTACTTGCTTGTTTCTTTATTTCCTCTTAAATCAATTTTAAAAACCTCTCATTTATCTTTGTTTCTTTCTGTCTTAGTCTAAGTTAGCTAATAATACTTAAACCGGTGAACGAGACCCTCTGATATACGAGTTACCTTCCTATCCTTTGATCGACCTCGACTTTGCCGGATTACAACTTGATACCTCCGCTTAGGTTTGCAGCATTGGACACATCAAACCCCACTCTCAAACTCGTGACCGACGTCGGTAAAAATTGGATCCCATGCATTTGCCTTAGTTATTTCCATTTAAGGTAACAGATATAAGAATTTGGATCACTAAAATCCATTCAATGATTGAATAACTGTCCATAAAAATGTAAATATATTACGTGTAATAAGAATAAAAAAAATTCTAGAAAAATGTTTAAAATGTTGTTCTCCTAATTTAAGTAATACAGGTGAATGAAGGAAATACTAGAGAAATGTTAAAAATTTGGTTAACATAATTTAAGTAAGTCATAAAACATATGATACATTATTATGTTGTTGTTAAGTCGATTCATCACGTAAGTTGAATTAAAAACTTGGAAGTATTTTTTTAGTGTAAGTATATAATTGTAGTTTTAAAATCAATAAAATGCTAAAAAGAAATTTAAAATTCTGTTATGTCTAAGAATGTTATTTTATTCATCTGCTCTAACTAATTCATAACATATGTCACGCATATTATGCTAATAAAATCAATAATATAATAGCAAATTACTGAAAATGTCAGCAAAATAAATATCAGTTTACATTATGTTTTTTATGAAAATAAGATTGCAATGATGGAAAACTCAACTTCTTTTCTTACAAAAAAAAAGTGATAAAAAATATTTCATTTAAGTACGTTGTTAGAATTAAATAAATGTTTTAAGAAGATTCAAAATTTAATCAACATAGATATAATTTTCATAATGATTTTCAAGACAAAATAGTTTGCGAAAATATATACGTTGTAAGAATAGAGAGTAAGAGAGAAGAATGGAATCTCGTTTTTAGGACATGAGCGTGGATTTGGTATGTTGATCTTGGCAACTATATATAAATTTTGGAAATAAATATTTAGAACAAATTTTGACCATAAGTTTTCTCTCTTAAAATTTATGGAAAGAATATATTTATCAACTCAACCACAAGAAACCTTTGGTTTACTATAGGTTTAAATTATTAAATATATTTATATAGGGGCAATAATGGGAGAAAATAAATGGCTTGAATCACGGGGCCCACCAAAAAGTACACTTTTGGAATTATTCTCCATTTCATGTTTTATTTTGGTCTTATAGTGCTTATTGATTTAGGAGTGGATATATGACTAATTACCCCTCCTATTTTTGGACCTTAGACTAAAAAATTCTGAATAAATTAGTGTCTTTAATTTACATAAAACAAGTCAAATGAAGTAATCAAATTCAAATGTTATTTTCCTTTGTATGTGTCAATTATACTTTCCTTATCATCTAGAAATTAATTACTTTTAATTTGAGGACAATGTGACTTTTGTTTTTCATGTTGTGTGTGAAAAAAAAGTAGGTGTCACATTATCAGTCCAAGCTTGAATTATAGATACGACTCTACTCCTTAAAAAAAAACTCTCAACAAATAAGAAAACGAAAAAAGAACAAAAACAAAAGATAGATGTCTCCCTCCGTTCTAATTTCACATGTAACTAAGTCGTAACAATCTTCAATTTCGTCATCCTACTTTTTATATGGGTATTTTAAGGGGAAAACAAATAGTTTCTTAAAAAATATGAGAAGAGATTTTACCAGGATTTTATGTTTTATTTTCCAACTAAAGAACCCTAACTTACCAAAAAAATACTAAAGGTCCATAACTTCCCCTTCTTTCAACAAAAAAAAACTTCCTCTTCTAATTTTTAAGTATTCACTTCTTTCATTTTTATCTCTACCACAAAGGGATTTTAACTAAATAAGTCAAAATAATATTGAAAACGAGTAAGAAAACACCAACATTGATAATTATTATTCAGCTCAGTCCACCACCCTTTGGTGTCGTGGTAGGAAATCCCTCTTAAGCCCATGAGGTATTGGGATCGAGTCTCGGTGGAAGCAATTTATCACCAAGATTTCATGTAATTTAGGCACTAAATAAAGTAGATGTTGTCGGGGTTTAGGCTCTTTGTTGTCGGGCTTTAGGCCTCTATAATTATCAGTTTAACTTAGGCGGTTATCGTGCTTATCACATCTTAATGATGTAGCAATGCCTTGTAACAACTAACGTAGACCATAGTCGATTTCTCAAAAAAAAAATATTATTTAGCTAAAAAAACATATAAAGTCTAAAATATCCTTTTGTCATTTTTGTGTAACTAATTTTTTTATTTTTCTTTAAACTTTAAATTTATACAACTTTTTTTGGAGATGTCTGATTTTTATGAAACTTATATATTTAAAAAGGATTTTTCATTAGCTTTCTAACAAGATCCATATTCAATACCTTTCTTTTCAAAAGAAAATTTAGAAGAGCGTTTTTTTTTTGCAAACTGGGTTTGCAAATGTAAACTACAAACTGGGTTTGCAAATGTAAATTGCAATCTGCGGTTGCATAATATAAACAACTTAATTTGCAAGCTTTGTAGAAGGGTTCAAGTTTCTTCTTCTTTAAATCTGATTTTTTTTTCTTCATCATCAGATAAAACTTCATTAGGGTTTCACATTTGGTTGTGCATCATCATTAACATAAAAATAAAATTCATCATCAACATCAGATTCATCAATAAAATTAGGTTTTTGATTTTTTTTAGGGCTTTAGATCTGGTTGTTTCTCTCTCTACTAGAAGAAGAAGAAATTTTTAATCTCGATTCTCTATTTCTAAGTATTGATTATTCATAATGTATATTCATAATGTATTAGCGTTGTTAACCCTCTTGATTTCTTATAATTACAAACTATTTCAAAATCCCTATCAGACCTGCCTGGTCTAAATGAAGAGAGCTTTCTATCTCTTCATATGTCCCTCTCTTAGGAACTCCGAAGCACTTTGCCATCTAGAAGAAATCGACTGGTGATGAAGCTCGATTTCGAGTAATAACCAACTCAAATGGTCGATGAGATCGAGAAAGTGAATCAAACCGGCGAAATCCAAATCGATTAGTGATGGTGGTGATTAAAGATGATGAATCACTGATGGTAAGAGGATGATAGATCGGTTGAGTTTAGAGAAAGGTAAAGATGATAGTTTACTAAAGAAGAAGTCGACGTAGTTGAGAGAGAGAGTCTGAGACAATTGATTGATTTTAGAAAGAGATTGGAGAAAATGCTTAATTAAGGGGTAATCTTAGAAAACATTAAATAGAAAATGACCTGATTAGTAACTACCCATATTATTTGAACTCTATGTATCATTTCTCATAATATTTTGATAACTAATAACCAATAATAGTAAAAGATGTAAGTTTTTATAGTTATTATGATTACTTTTTCAACCCAGACAACCATTTTCCCCACCATAAACTACTCGGGGACGACTATGGCTAGTGGTGCCTAACTTGTCGTGCCGCGATGGCATGACACTCTAGCCCGTTGTGGTGTGTATAACAAACTAATACGCCACAACAACAACAACCACGACTATGGACCGTCTCGTGTCGTCCTATGTCTACATTATAAAGTCAAGAAACAAAAGTTCTCCATGGCAACGACCCAACCGTCGTTGGTTGTTGCCATATCGAATTTGTACGAACCACACCCATTCACCAGCAAAGGACAACACAAAATTATTTTTTTATACGTCCAACGTGGATGACTTTTGTTTTAACATTGGTTGTGTTTGTTTGTTTGATGAGAAGAGGTCTCTGCCTTTCCTTAACACGAAATAATTACTCCCTCCGTCCCATTTTGTTTGGTTGTTATTCCTTTTATGGATGTCCCAAAATGTTTGTTAACTTTCCTTTTATAACATTCATTCAAATAATAAAATCATGGGACTTCCAAAACTACCCTTTGTTTTGAATACCAATAAAAGGTTCTAATTGGTTCTACACTTCTACCAATGAAATATTTAATGAAATACTCTATATTAAATGAGGGTAGTTTAGGAAATTGCATCTTTTTTGTCAACAATAAATAAGGTCTTCTTAACAAGTTGGATTCCCCAAAACTACAAACAAAATGGGACGGAGGGAGTACTTAGTAGAGCCTATTAAGGTTTACTTAGTATTATTGTCAACTGTAACACTAGAGTACTACTAATTAACTTTTAGGGTTATTTCCCTAATAGCCCCCAACTTTGTGACCGGTTTCCTGCCTAGCCCCCTACTTTATGAAAAATACTCAGATGGCCCCCTTTTTTAGATTCCGTTATTACACCGTTACCTAGTCATCATTTCTCTCTTCCATCTCATTACCTCTCTCTGCCACCTCACCTTATCGCCACCTCATCATCTTCACCGGCGAATGTCGCCGGCCGGCCAACTTTCCGGCCGGCGACCTTCATTAATTTTTTTTTCTTCTCTCCTCTCTCTCTCTAAAAAATAAAAAAAAAAACTTTTTTTTCTCTCTCCTCTCTCTCTCTGTAAATTTTTTTTTTAAAACCCTTTTCTCTCTCTAGATCTGGTGAACCATGGTTCACCAGATCTAGGTCTGTTCGCAGACCATTAAAGGCCTGCGAACAGACCTTCAAAGAATCAGATCTGATATTTAGATGATAGAATTGTTGATAGTGAGAGAAAAAGGAAGGGTAGATCTGAAAGAGATAGGTGCAAAGCCATCAAAGGCATGTATCATAACCTCTTGGAATGAAGCTATGGCGTTATCGTCGGTGGAACAAACCGGCGAATGTGGGAGTAGAATCACAGAGATCTCTTCATCAGACTCCATTTCTGACGATTGAAGTTCTGGGTATTTGTTCTCGTTTAGGTATCGTCAAAGGAAGATTTATCAAGAAGAAGAAGAATAAGTTTATTAGGTTCGGTCCTGGATTTTCAATTTTCATGTGTATTGTGATGAAAATTATGATTTCCAATTGATGGGTAAAAGTGGTCTGTATCTTAATGGTGGAATCACACAGATATTATTGGTGAGTGAGATTGCCATTACCAACTAGGGAATAGATAGAAAGAAGGATTCGTTAGAGAGAAGAAGAAGAAGAAGAAAAGGAGAGAGAATATGAATCATTATCTGGTTTAGAGTTCTACTTTAATTTTGACAAATCCAATTTTTTAATGATTGTCTCTAATTATGAAGGAGAAATTGAAACCCTAATAAGTGATAGATATCCTACAGCTCTGGGTCAAATCCGGAATAGGAGTATTTCGTATCCACTAGTCAATTAGCAGTGCCCCCTTACGACTCAAATCTCACCATCATGACACCATTTCTCTAATGGTATGATTCATCAAAAGGGTTCTTCAACTAGACCTCCTCTCTCTCTCTAGATCTGTTTAGAGAGAGAGAGGAAATTAAAAAAAAATTTAGAGAGAGAGAGGAGAGAGAAATTATTTTTTCTAATAGTTGAAAGTCGCCGACCGGAAAATTGACCGGCCGACGACCTTCGCCGGAGAAGACGATGATGTGGCGATAAGGGGAGGTGGCAGAGAGAGGTGATGAGATGGAGGTGAGAAGGTGATGACTAGTTAACGGTGTTATAACGGTAACGGAAAAAGGGGGCCATCTGAGTATTTTTGACAAAGTAGGGGGCTAGGCAGGAAACCGGTCACAAAGTTAGGGGCTATATAGGAAATAACCCTAACTTTTATTTAATATAACCCATATTTTATGGGGTTTGACATCGCGTGTCGAGTTAAGAGCGACACGTGTCGTGGCGGGGTTTCTAATTGGTTGGGTCTAACAGGTTTGGAAATCCAAATCCCAGGTTTGTCACGCCCCACCAATGTAGCGAGTCAACATGGTAGAAGCGACTCGTGTTACCTGCCTCTTAAATGGTTCATGCCAACCCATTTTTGAGTCGATGTAGTCCGTCAGGCATTACTAAACATGACAGGGAAGTTTCCTTTGCCCAAAAGCGAGACACACTTGGCTAGTAAACTTTAAAATTTACTTTTTAAGCCTGACAACCTCCCACGAGAGAGTGTGCCTCTAAAAGTGTATGTCTTTTTGCTTCTAACTAGCTTCTCTCTTGACACTCTCCTTAGATGTCAGACTGAGCAGTCTAAAACCAACGAATCTCGGACAGTCTGAGAGCACTTTAACCTGGCCTAATCTTTGTTGTTTAAGTCCAATAGAGATCTTGTCAACTGCCATTTGTTGTAGTGGTAGGACACCCCTCTTAAACCCATGAAGTCTTGGGTTCGAGTCTCGGTAGAAGCAGTTCATTACCAAGATTTATCTATACAACTTAGGCACTAAATAAAATATATACTTTTTCGGATTTTCAGCTCAGACTTTAAATCTCTTTAATTATCAGTTTAACTTAAGCAGTTATCGAACTTATTATATCTTAATACTCCCTCCGTCCCAAATTAAGAGTCCCACTTTGAAAATACAACTTTTTTTCACAAGTTTTGCTTTTCCATTTTTACCCATATTAATTTAGTAAATTCTTTTTGGAATTCAAGAAATTATGGTAGGGTATTATTTCTCTCACTTCACTTACCATAAGTGACCAACTATTGAAAATAAAATGAAGCACTAAATTAGAAACACAATAAAATGTGATAATCTTAAAATTTAAAATTGGTAGCAAATGTTGGCAGTATTTTATGTTTTGGTATTTTTTTTTCTTAATTAATCTCATACCCAAATAATGTTGATTTTAAGCCATTATGGAAAGTCGGATACTTTATTAGGGAATGAGCTAGATTTTGGTGTTATTCTACTAAGAAATATTCTAATTAGCTAATAATAACTCTAAAATCCAATACAAGGGTATACTTGGAAAAGGTAGGGATTAAATATGATATAAAAAGAAATGAGACTCTTAATTTGGGACGGAACAAAAAGAAATACGGGACTCTTAATTTGGGACGGAGGGAGTAATATTTGTAACAACTAACGTACTTCGTAGTCAATTTTTCAAAAAAAGAAAAATCCAGTACAGATCAAGTATCCTTATGACTGCAGTAATATGTGGAAGGCCAAGAGAAGCCCAAGAAAGGGCACCTAGCATCCTATAGACGCACAACAACGTTTTCTTAATTAAAATAACGGATTCCAAGAAACGTTTTGTCGTCCAACAGCTCACGATTTGACTACGAAACGTGGCGACTTGTCAGATGTTTCAAATGATTCGTCATTAAAAGATAAACGGGCAGCTCTCTCGGGCAAACCACAGTTTAGTCAATCTCGTACAGTGTGCAGTAAAAAATACTAACAACTTCAATCTTATTTAGGCAATTTCCGCCACTCATTAATCCCCACTTGTTTCTATATCTATCTCTTCATTATTAAATCACACCTATCTTAATTCCATCTGACGGTTCACCTGCCTTAAAGTAGACTAACCAAATAGAACCGGATACACATAATCACTATGAAAACTGTAATTAAATCTCTAGACTAGATTAGATAAGGTTAGACTTTACCCTTTCCTTTCTTGTTAATGGTTCACTCTCTCTCTCTCTCTCTCTCTCTCTCTTAAACTTTCTCTCTCTAGACTCTAGAGGAGCTAATACTAATTTTCAGCTGATTACGCTCATCAATGGCTGAAGTAGTAAAACTATTTTCACTCAATCATCCAATCGAATAAAACCCATTTCGCGGTTTCTTTAATCTGATTGTGGGGTTCAATTTTTTTTCTTGAAATTTGAAGATGCCAATTGCTTTGGATCAAAGTAATAAAAGAATCGAAGGTGGTTCTTCAGAATTAATTCGTCCATTATCTTATAATTCCAATTTTGATTCTCTGGAAAATCAACGATTAGAGTCGAATAATAATCAGAGAATGGCAGGAGTTGAAGAAAGGAAAGATTTTGATTCTTGTAGTTCTTCATCAATAGGAAGGAATAGTGATTCATCAGGAAGATTGTCAGATGGTGATGATGAGGATGAAGTTCAGAGTTCTTATAAAGGACCATTGGATACAATGGATGTTTTGGAGGATGTTTTGCCAATTAGGTCAGTTCATTCATCTTTTGTTTGATTTTTTAGGTTATATATTTGGACTGGTTGGTCAAATCCAAATTCTTCTTTTAGGCAATACATGAATCATCTACTCATTACTACTACTAATAAATATTATGATATAATTAGGGTTTAACTCTATATCCAAATTCAATGGTTGAGGGAAAGAGGTTGGTTTTTGGGTTCTTGAATTCAAGAACCACCTAATCAGTCCAATCTTTCCTTTTAGAGACCCCAATTATCTAAAACTGAAAATTGTTGATTTTATTAAATTCACACTCTTTGTTGTTTTAGTTTATTCTCCTTTTGATTTCAGTGTTAATAATAAAAACATCATTGGGGGGGTTTTAATGCAGGAGAGGAATTTCGAAGTTTTATAATGGAAAATCAAAGTCATACACTAGCCTAACAGATGCTTCAGTTTCTTCTTCCATTAAAGACCTTGCAAAACCAGACAACGCCTACACAAGGAAACGCAAGAACTTGCTCGCTTGTAATAACTTCGTCTGGGACAAGAATCCGAATAAAAATCCTGCTCCACCAACTAGTGATGCTAAATTTGGAATTGGAGGTGGAGGTGGAGGAATATCTTCCAAGAAGGCAACGAATTCCATTAGGAGAAGCACATTTCCAATCACAACGGAAACAAATAGTAGCTCAGAGAGCAATAATGGGAGTGAGAATTCAAATTGTTCATTGTCGCCACCACTTGGGCTTCGACCTCCTCTTCACCCACCATCAAAATCGTCAATGAACATAGAATCATCATCACCACCAACTCCACCACCTCGACGGAATACTTCCTCTTCTTTTTCGGCATGGAGGTCATTCTCATTGACGGATTTACAGTGTGCTGCTGCTGCTGATGCTAGAAATGATAGTGAGAGGACAAGGCCTAATGCTAGTAGCTCTTCAAGGACCAACACTAACAGTAATAGATATGAACCAAGAGGATTATACTAACTGCTGCTCTTTCCTCTCTTGTTATTGCTTTCTGCTACTATTACCTTTAATGTTTTGGTGGTTTAGTTGGTTGTAAATGGGTTTCTTGATATTTAACGGACTTCCGAGTTTTGCTATATAGTTTCATCTTTAATCAACAGATTTCTGTCACACCAACTCTATAAAATGTGATGGTATGATAACTTGCTTTAGCTTATATTAGATTGTTCTCAGTAAGAGAGTAATAAATACAACATAGATCTTTGTTTGGAAAGCTAAAGTAAACAACACTACTACAATTATTATGAAGATGGTCAGCTGAAATTTCAAAAACTGTCACCTGCTGCTTGGAGCAAGCTCTGAAAGAACCAGTTAAGGGTACGAATGAAAAAATGATAAATAATGGGCATACCCGAAAGTTAAGTGGAAATTGTACATGTTTACTGCAACTACTCGTAAAACTCTAGATGGTGACTGCGGTTCTTGGTTCATACATTCTGCATTCAACCATTCCGTCAGAAGCTCTTGAACAAAAACTTTAATTGCTTTTGAATCGAAGAAGGTTATCAGCTGTTATGAATCCCCGGGATTGAAATCAGCTAAGCTATCTACTCCTGATGGGGAAGTAGAAACTGAGCACAAGAATATTCATGAACAAACGGTGGAAATTCAACATCTTGTGGTTCTATCTCAGGAATAGCCTCTGATATGTCTTCAGTAGAGAACGGTATGCTGCAAGAATCAACATAACAGTCGAAGGAGGCAACAAGATCACTAATGGAGGAGAAAAAAGTCGATACTAAAGCAGATCAAATAGCAGAATCAAGGGTCAATGTGAATAGTACGTACAAGGTTTTCAGATTTTTTTATCTCTTTCCCTATTTCTTACTCATCAAACATGAATACCAGTTAAAAGGACTCACCTTAGATCATCATCTAGTAAGAATGAATTAGAATTGAGATTCTGAGAAGCAGCCTTATTCAGCATCTCCCTCATTTGTTCAACTACCTGATACATTTTTCAGAAAATTAGATAGAGAAAACACTAATAATTGGTCAAAGTGAAATCCAAATGCACCTGTAGCTTACCTCTGTTGACACGCTCTGTGTACTATACTTGTCATCGCAGTACATTGTACTTATTCGGTATATTTGTCTCACAGTCAATGCCTACACATAATGAAGAATCACGGCAATTGAGATTAAAATGTCTCGTCCATGACACATTATACAATTTCATAACAGGAAAAATCTGGGATCTTTATTAAGAATTCATACCGGACAAAGTTCTTGTGTGATCTGTTCTAGGGACTTCTTTCTCTTTTGATGCATCACCTGAATTACTCGATATTAGATGAAGATAAAAGAGAAGGGTTTAAGAGTTCGCTAGACTGTAGTAACTCTAGTGGAAGTCTTTTACCAGAAACCCAACAGCCTGTCTGATATAATTTAACTCGTTCCAAGAGTTTCCTGCAAACTGCAGCTAGAGATAAATAAGATTCCTACACAAATGTATATTAAAAACTTAAAATAGTGCCGCTAATACTTTCGTAGAAATGGGAAAGAAAATGACATACCTCCTCGGTAACGTTAAGAATCCATCTCTCTAGTTCTGCTAGACCAGATTTTACGTATTCCCCGTTTGAAAATGTACAACATTCGCGTCGCAAAAGGAGACTGGGGGAGAGAAAGAGAGATGTATAGAAAGGAATAAGCTTAAATACAGTCTGCAAGTCAATTATATATGAATTCGGGTAACATAAGCAGGTGGGTATACGTTAATCACTCACCTGTTGAACAGTGATATATTGATGAAAGAGAAAACCTGGGTTATGAGCTTGCAGATGAAAAAGGACGGGACCTAAGAAACATTTTACCACAACTCTTGGGATAAGAAAACCGAGGAAAAAAATAAAAACAGAGAAACAATGGCCAGCAAAGCAAAAAAAAAAAGAAGATAATTAGGACTTCACATATGTGCAGAAGTAAAACGACAATGGTGGGAGGCGCTTGTTCAATTTACAATTTAATATTGAAAGTAATGGGTATTTAACTAATCTTTTCCTTCTTCTTGATTTTCTTTAGAACATTACGAACAAAATGAGATGGCACTCACATAATTTTCATGCAAGTGACTCATGAGAGAATCCAAGAATTTGATAATCCGGTCCCAGTGACTGCTTAAAGACTGTTGGGGAACAGCACCTCGAGACTTGGAGGGCTTTACGTTGCGACTGCTAACGTTTTTTGGGGCCTAGCAAGTAATATATCAACATTTCAAAATTAGATGCACATATTTATTTGAGAAACCATCACATGAAATTCATTTAGATAAAGACACAAGGACAAGGAAACAAGAGTCACCTGAATACAGAGACTAAGTAGAGGGGCGATCTCCTTCTTCAGATTATCCCTTATTAAGCCAAAAATCTTCTCTACATAGGCAGTTAACTGCTGCTTAAATAGTATAGCTGGGTATGTTGCTTCTACATGTGATGTAATATCCTGGAATATAAAGCATTTCAAACAAAGATAACAAGAGCAGTATCTTGCCTATAGGTGAAGTGGAAAATATTGATAAATTGGCAGGGATGTCTTGTCTGAACCGGGGATATTACCTTCAATTGGGCCTTCCTTTGGGAGGTGCATATAAGTCTAAAACATTATGGGACGTGTTGCTGGAACGGGTGAATAGGAAACTATCAGCTTGTAGGCTAAATTACTTTAAAAAGGTGGAAATTGGTTCTGATTAACGCAACTTTGGCATCTATTCCTATATGTTTCCTGTCGTTATTTTCTATGCACAAGTCAGTGGTAGGATAATCAAAGCACGTATGACCGTTTTCCTTTGGCATGAGGAGAACGAAGAGCTAAAACATCACTAGGTGGTATGGAAGACAACCTGTAAACCTATGAAATACGGAGACTTGGATGTCACAGTGATGAATGTTGAAACCTGAGCCAATTCTGGTTCGACCCGACTCGTCACACTTAGAAACGGAGTACGCCATTGCGTTCTTCTCGTCGAGTTCTTCAACTTGGAGCCAAAAATCACTTGAATCCGATTCCGGAGGAATGAGAAATTCAAGTTTAAAGTTTGAACGAAGTTCGGTCAACCTAGGCACTGAACGGCAAAACGGAGAAGTCTGTTTGGGGGCCATTTGTGCGAAGCATGCACGTCCATATTTGGACGGCTCGCGTTTCAACCCACGGAAATAAGCAAAAATCTAATAGTCGCACGTTATAGGCTTCGGGATCTCGGTGGGATTCGTCCATGAGCGTTGGATTTGACAGGATCCAACGGTTGGCGACC
>BEHA01050178.1:12822-30576 GCA_002897215.1 Eschscholzia californica subsp. californica
ATTTAGTCTAAGTTAGCTTTTGATATCTAGACCGGTGGATATAACCCTTTGAGATCCGAATTACCTTCCTATCCTTGGATCGACCCCGGCTTTGCCGGGTTACTACTTGATACCTCCGCTTGGGTGTGCAACCTTTTCGGGTGCATCAAGTTTTTGGCGCCGCTGCCGAGGATAGGTTTAGTAGTTTAGATAGCGTTAGTTGTTTGTTCATTAGTTTAGTGTTATTTGCTTCTTATACGTTTTTATTTTATTTTGTACTTTCTTAATTTCATTTTCTTTTAGGTACCATTACAAGAAAAGAGCCAAAAGTGACATAAAGGCGAAGGAAAAGGAAGGATTCGAGAAGCTTAAGAAGAAAGACGAACGAAACGAGAGGAGCACTCGATAGTATCACATTCTATCTCATCCTTTTTACTTGTGTGTGATTGTTTAGTTCTATAAGTGTTTGTTCCCATTTTTGCGATTGTGTGTTAGTATCCTTGAATATTGTGATATCATGGCAAGTTGGTCAATTGATGAGAATGACCTTATGCGAACTCTGTCCAACACTAGTCGACAATCTACAAGTCATCAGGACTACTCAAACTTATATAGGAATGGTCCGACTAGTGATAGGAATAGACGAGTTGAACCTGACCGACCTAGGATGACCATGGGTGAATATCGACGAATGTAAGGAGTCGGTCAGACTCGTCATGAATATGGTTTTAGAGATTATGAGCATGAGGGTAACCAACCCCGTAAGAGTCTTCGAGACCATCGACAAGAATTTGGGATGACAACACCTTCATTTATGAATTTGTCATTTGATGAGGACCGTAGTTCTATTAATATTGATCGACTACGTCGAAGTCTTCGTGACCATCGACAAACATATATGAACGGTTCATTTAGTGATGACAATTCCCGACTCGATGATTCCATTCAAAGAGTCGAGTCTAGGTATCTACATGAAGGTAGTGAAGAAAGGACCATGAAGACCATTAGCCCGGTTTGTGCTGTTTGTGTGAGCTTAGACCATTTGACCGAGTATTGTCCCGTGATCCGTGTTCCACGAGAGTCTTCGTCTAGTTATACTCATGTGCCTCATTACGAGGAGATGTCTGAAGATACTCTCCAAGCAATTTTAGAGTACCAAACTAGATTTAATCGATATATACCGGAGATCACGGAACGGCTTCTCAAAATTGTTGATAGACTTGAGTCAGAGTCTATCGTCGACGAGGAAGGGGTTTGCGCACCCCAAACTCAAGAAGAGACTATGAATGATGGTGAGGGTAATACACCTAACTCTAGTCTTAAGTTAAATGTCGAAGAAGCTCTTGACAGACCCTTAGAGCATGAATTGACCGATAACCCTTATTGCTCATTCCCTCGATGATGCACCCGAAAAGGTTGCACACCCAAGCGGAGGTATCAAGTAGTAACCGGTAAAACCGGAGTCGATCCAAGGATAAGTTGGTAGTTTGGATAACGAAGGGTCTTATCCCCCGGTCTATGTATCAAATGCTAACTTAGACTAAATAGGAAAGGAAACAAAGATAAATGGGGGTTTTAGATTGAATAAGTAATAAGAGAAGAAATAAACTAATTAAACGATAAAAGTAAACGGGCGAGAGAGATTCGAGAGAAGAGTCGGAGGAACAAGAGTCGGGAGACGGTAAGACTCGATTCGGGCAACAAATAAGTGAGAGAGGTGTCGAAGTCCGGGAACCCATAATGATAAACCTACGACTATGTGTAGTCCGATTTAATGTGTCGAGGTACAATCGATATTCGACTCCTAAAGTAGATGTCTCTAAGTACTACGTATATCCGGAGATCATACTTAGTCAAACAAACGTCTAAATCGGTTAATCCCGAGTCATCGAAAGTGTCGTCTAGTCGCCTAACTATGTGAAGTGCATGACAAGACACATGAAATTATGACTTAAACTACGATCGATATCGAATACTTCGTTTCGTCTATTAACTATGCGAAGTGCTTGACAAGACACATGAAAATACGATCAAAACGATAATCGAAATAAATGAACATCAATTTATAATCAAAACATCAAATCATATTAAACATAGTCACGAATTCATCACATTTCATCTCATATAATCGACAAACTAAAGTTAACTAAATATGGTGATTGAATAAGAAATGGAAAGGAAATGGTGAGAGAATCCCCCTTTTTTCGATGATGGTTCGTGGCTAAGATCGTCGGAAAATATGAGTTTTTAGTTGCAGCCGACCTCCCCTTAGCAATTTTCTGGGTTCCCCATAGCGACCACCATCATCTTCTCCATTTAGAACACAACCTCCATTAAAGCTAACTCTAGCTTTCTCTCTCTAGAAATTTCTTGTCCAAAATCAAATCAAACTACATGGGAGGTTAGCCAAAGACATGGGAAGTAAAAACCCTAAGGTTTCCGGCCAAGAAAGTGGCCGGAAAACCCTAGATAACTCCGGCCGAAAAGACATGAAATCCGGCCTAGCAAGGTCCGGTCGAGCCAAATGCGTCCATGCCGGCCAGAGCTGCTCCGCCCCGTGCTTCCTTTAGGTCATCCCGAGCATGAATGCAACTGTCCCGTGCGTCCCCTTGAAAATCCCGAGCAGCAGCTCCATGGAAGCTTGAAGTGTTGAGCTGCTGCCTTCTTTGTCCCGATCCATGCTCTCACCAGCCCGAGCCGAAGACTCCAAGCTTGCTGCCGTGAAAGCTCGAGTAGCAGGTCCATCCCGTGCTCCCTTGCTGTCCCGCGACTTTGCCGGCCAAGCTTTGGCCGGCCTTAGTGATGGCCGGCCAAGCTTGGCCGACCCCTCCTTCTTCTCTCTTTTTCCCTCTCTAGCTCAAGAACACTCACAAACCCTAGCACCTTTAGCCTCTTTCTCTCTCTTGCCTCTTCCCCAAGCTTGAAGATGATTGAAGAAGAAGATGAATAGTCACCTTGACCCCCAACTTGTGTTTCCTACTCAAACCCTAGGGTCCCTTGACTTAGTCAAACCCATAAGGCTATTTTGACTTGGACCATAAAGAAGGGTGCCCATAAAATTTCTACATCTTTCTTTCTTCTTCTTTTTCTTTGTGGGCTTTTGGCTTGTCTTTGGGCTTGACTTGACTTCAAATTAGAAACAAAGGAGAGTGCCTTCAAATAAAGACCTTGGCTTCTTTCTTTCATATCTTTTCCGTCCGAACTCGGAATTGACTTCCGTTTTCACCGTCGGACTCGTCATTGCCTCCACTTGTAATTTGATTTGCTTGAAGTCATTTTCTCTCATTTTCGGCACATGAAATGATATTGACAATTCGTTCCCTTTATTCCGATTTTCATGTCTAACTCCAAAATAGGTACCTAACATGAAAAACACATAAAATATTATTGATAACACTCGAAAAGGAATAATTAGTCTAAGTTAGGCTCTCCAAATGTGACATTTTAGTGTCACATCACTCGACCATTGTTATCTCACCATGATTCGACTACGTTAGATTTTGATGTTGAGGATGATAGCTCTACGAGCAAACATAGGAATCACACAATGTTGAACCTTCCAATCTTTAGCACTTGTGATTATTTGGATGGGTTATGTAGAATGGAAGGTGTTATGCCTGACTTTGAGGCTCCAGATGCCTTCAAGGGTGTCGATAACATAGTAGTAGAAGAGATAGCGGATAGCTTGTTGGATTATTTACCTAAGGAACTTGTGGACCTTGACTTGGTCCCCGAGCCTATTGCCTTACCCTTAGAGTCTAGTTCGACCTTCCACGTGATCTCAGACTCGGTTGTTGACCCCTTTTGGGACACTTCGGACGTCTTCCCTAGCATGTCTAGGGACTTAGTGGATGTTTTATCCACTAAGCTTGAGTTTGACATTTTGCCTTCGACTAACCTCCTCTCCCTTCACTTATATGTCGACCCTTTTGATGACTTTTTAGTCGTCGCCCCTCGCATTTATGTTAACTTAGTGGACCGTGCATCCACTAAGTTTGGGGATGGCTTGTTTTCACTTTTCGTCTCACTTGCACGTTATAGCTTGTACATAGTTGTGTGACGATTACCATTTGTATATAGTTTTCTTTGGGTTGACCCCCAAATCTTTCGTCTTTTGCTTTATGATCGTTAGCCGATTAAGATGGGCCTTGATGTTTGTGGGTAACATCTCTGGAAACCCTCCGCGAGACATAACTCGTGCTCTTGTGTGAAAACAAGAGAATCAAAGGCTAATTGCATAGCTCAATGCAATCGTGTATACCCGCGTTAGTGGTAGACTTTATATGGTCATGTCTTTTATGTGCATCATTCTCATTATGTTTTGGATATTATAGGAGCATTTCTTATATGTTTTACTTCTAAGGCGTGGTTTATTCCAAGTTTGGGGATGACGTGAGCTTAACATCAACTTGGAACCTCTTTATACATGAGCCTTGGTAGTATCATCTTTTATCTCCTTCGATTATGGTAATATCTCTCCACTCTTCTCTTTAAATTGATGTGTCTCTTTTCATTTGGTGAGTGTATGCTTAGAACATTGAGGGCAATGTTAGTTTTAAGTTTGGGGATGCGGGATATGACCATAACCAATGCATGACCATGGGTTTCAAAGACAAAAGGGTTCAAATTAGCCAAAATTTAAAAATTTTGAACATTTTGAGTAGATTTGCATGTGATTATAGTGATAGTTTTAAGAATGTTGATGCATATGTGTCGAGTTGATGAGTTTTGTAATTGCTAATGGTCTTTGCATGAAAGTCGAGTCTTTGAGTGTTTGTGTTATACTATGGGAGTAACATCTTAGTGAAGAAGAAACATCTCTAAGAGACCTAGAGTAGTCATTAGTGGAGACTTAACCCATGTGAGAGCTCAAAGCCTAAATTGTCCTTCGAGTGTACTCTTCCGCGCTAACTCCGAGTAGAATGAAGAGCTACTCAACCTCGTAACTATTAAAAAAACTCATTTGATCTCGTGTGCTCAACTTCCTTAGCCACTAAGAGTGACATTAGGATAACGAATTAACCTTGCCCTTGTAGTCCATGAAACCCAATGAGAATGCCAACTAGAGGGAGGCGGATACTTCATCACCATCCATCATCTTATATCCCGAGAATGAAGACATGAGAAGAAAGAATGAAGAATGTCAAGAGCAAGTATGAAATGAAAAGTTGATTGCAAGAATAGAGTTATGTGTGTTGTATTTTGTTTTGGTATATTGTAAAAAAAAAAAAAAGTGAAAAAAAGAAAAGAAAAAAAAAAGAATGAAAAAAAAGAAAAAGAAAAGAAAAGAAAGAAAAAGAGAAAGCAAGAATGAAATAAAGTTGTTTATGTTATGTTAGAGCATGTTAGCTCTTTTGTTTGAGTAATGTGATTGTATATATGTGTTTGTGTTCATGTTCATGAATAAGTATTCGAAGCAAGAAACAAATGTGGAAGTGCTTGAGAAGTTCTATAATGAAGTAGTCGACATTCTCGGGAATCCACTATCATCATCCATTTCTAGTATCCGCTAACCTTTAGAAGGCATCTTTAGAGGGTAGAATGGGTGAGAAGGGCGAGTGAGCTTCCCCGCTCTATATAGTGGCTAATTCCTTTTCGAAGATCATTCGTTCCAAAATGTTGTCCTCACCCATTTTTATGTGTTGAGTCCATGTTAGTGATCACACTCACACATACGAGCGAACCATTCTACCCTCTAAAAATGCCTTCTATAGAGTGGGGAAGCTCACTCGTCCTTCTCAACCATTCTACCCTCTAAAAATGCCTTCTAAAGTTTAGCGGATACTAGAGATGGATGACGATGGTGGATTCCCGAGAATTTTGACCTCTTCATGATGGTAGAACCTCTTAAGCATCTCAACATTTGTTTCTTGCTTCGAATACTTATTCATGAACACGAACACCAACACATATATACAATCACATCACTTACACAAAAGAGCTAACACATGCTCAAACATACACAAAAATCACTTTATTTCGCATTTTTTTTTCTTTTACTTGTTTATATCACTTTTTTTTCATTTTTTTTTTCTTTCCTTTTTTTTTAACACAAATACAATCAACCAAAACAAAGTACAACACACACAACTCTATTCTTGCAATAAACTTTTCATTTCATACTTGCTTTTGACATTCTTCATTCTTTTATCTCATGTCTTCATTCTCGGGATATAAGATGATGGATGGTGATGGGGTATCCGCTTTCCTCTAGTTGACATTCTCATTGGGTTTCATGGACTACAAGGACAAGGTTAATTCGCTATCCTAATGTCACTCCTAGTGGCTAAGGAAATTGAGCACACGAGATCAAATGAGCTCTTTTATAGGTTACGAGGTTGAGTAGCTCTTCATTCTACTCGGAGTTAGCGCGGAAGAGTACACTCGAATGGCAATTTAGGCTTTGAGCTCTCACATGGGTTAAGTCTCCACTAATGACTACTCTAGGTCTCTGAGAAATGTTTCTTCTTCACTAAGATGTCACTCACATGGCACAACACAAACACTAAAAGACTCGACTTTCATGCAAAGGCCATTAGCAATCCCAAAACTCATCAACTCGACACACATGCATCAAAATTCTTAAAACTATCACTAGAATCACATGCAAATCTACTCAAAATGTTCAAAATTTTCAAATTTTGGCTAATTTGAACCCTTTTGTCTTTGAACCCATGGTCATGCATTGGTTATGGTCATATCCCACATCCCCAAACTTAAAACCAACATTGTCCTCAATGTTCTAAGCATATACTCACCAAAAGATAAAGAGACACATCAATCTAAAGAGAAGAGTGGAGAGATATTACCATAACCGAAGGAGATAAAAGATGATACTACCAAGGCTCATGTATAAATAGGTTCCAAGTTGATGCCAAGCTCGCGCCATCCCCAAACTTGGAACAAACCACGCCTTAGAAGTAAAACATATAAGAATTGCTCCTAAAATATCAACAAATATCATGAGAATGAATCACATAAAAGACATGACCACATACAAATCTACCACTAACGTGGGTATACACGATTGCATTGAGCTATGCAATTAGCCTTTGATTCTCTTGATTTCACACAAGAAAAGGAGTTATGTCTCGTGGAGGGTTTCCAGAGATGATACCCACAAACATCAAGACCCATCTCAATCGGCCTAATGATCATAAAGCAAAAGACGGAAGATTTGGCGGTCAACCCAAAGAAAGCTATATACAAATGGTAATCGTCTCACAACTATGTACAAACCGTAAAGTGCAAGTAAGACGATTGAAGAAAATAAGCCATCCCCTAACTTAGTGGATGCACGGTCCACTAAGTAAGCATAAATGCTAGGGGCGACAACTAAGAAGTCGTCAAAAGGATCGACATACAAGTGAAGAGCTAAGAGGTCAGTCGAAGGCAAAAAGTCATCTGGAAGCTTAGTGGATAGAACATCCACTATGTCCATAGACGTCTTCGGGAAGACGTCTGAAATGTCCCAAAAGAGATCAACAACCGAGTTTGAGATCATGTGGAAAGTCGAACTAGACTCTAAGGGTAAGACAATAGGCTCGGGGACCAAATCAAGGTCCATGGTTTCCTTAGGTAAATAGTCTGACAAACTATCCAACATGTCACTAACTACTACGTCATCAATATCCTCTAAGGCATCTAGAGCCTCGCATTCAGTTATAACATCATGTCTGGCATCTAAGACTGACTCCCTACAACTGTCGAAAATCGAAAAGTTCAAAATAGTGTCATCCCCAAACTTGTTCAATGAGTCATCATCCTGAATCTCAAAGTCTAATGTAGTCCTATCATGATGAGATGACACATGGTGAGGAAACGAGACAATAAGGTTATCAGTTTGTTCAAGCTCTTGGGTCCTCTCAGTTGATTCGTCGACATTTAACTTAGTACTAGGGTTAGACGTATTACCCTCGCCATCGGACCTAGTACCCTCTTGAGTTTGGGGTGGTAAAACCCCTTCCTTGTCGGCTAATAACTGTGACATCATCATCTCTAATGGATGATTTAGAGACTCTAATTGATGATTTAGAGACTCAAACCTCTGATGTAACTCTTGTTGTAGTTGAGTCTGCGTTTGTTGTAACTCTTGCTGCATTTGAGTCTGCGTCTGTTGAAATCGATCTTGTGTCTCTTTAAGTTGTAACATCATTTCAGTCAAACGACTCATAAACTCTAATTGAGAACTATCTTCAAGAGTCTCTTCATGATAAGGCTCACAAATGTAACGAGATGAAGACTCTTGTTGATAACTCCCACCGTACATACTAGGATCATACCTGCCTCTAAAATCATTGGTCTCAGAAAAGTGTGGACTATAAGGTCTCTCATACATTTTTAGTGTCGGACCATATCCATCACTAATTTGACCATCTCTATACATATGTCGGTATTCTCCTAGGGTCATACGAGATCGGTCAGGCTCAAATGGTCTATTCCCCTCACTAATCGGAGCATCCCTACACATCCTTTGGTATTCACCTAAGGTCATATCAGGTCGGTTAGTGCGGGGAATCCTCGAAACAAGCTCATCATCATCAACATCGAATGGCCAACCGTTATAAGAACGGGCCATGATTTAACAATATTCAAAGATGGTAACACATAATCACAAAATGGGAACTAACAATTATATGACTAAACAATCGCACAAAAGTAAGAAGGAAGAGATAGATTGCGATACTATCGACTTTTCGCTTTACTTCTCGATTCCTTCCTTTCCTTTGCTCCTATGTCTCTTCTGGCTATTTCCTTGAAATGGTACCTAAAAGAAAATAAACTATAGAAAAAAAAAATAAAGCAAAAATGTCTAAGTAAGAAATTAACACTAAACTAATGAACAAACCAACAAACTATATCCAAACTACTAAACCTATCCCCGGCCGCGGCGCCAAAAACTTGATAGGCCTAAAATAGGTCTATTCCCGCAAGTATACGGGGTCAAGTTATAGTATGTTAGTAAATTCGTGAATCGTCCCAAGGGATAGGTAGGCAACTTCGGATATTGACGGCGAGTTTAACCCAATAATCAAAATGTCAATAACTAACTTAGACTAAAACACACACCCACCCCACTCATAAATTTGATGATTGATTGGTAAGAAATAAGAAAACAAAAAGAACTAACTAAACTATCTAAGTGAGAGGTGAGAAGATATCTAAGATTATAAAATCCACCGCATAATTTCACTTTATAAAACAAACACTTAATTACTTAACTCTCTTTTGTATTTACTCGGGATCCAATATAATGAACTATTTGGATTCCGGATGATGTTCTAGATAAAATAATTTTATAATTACTAATTCTAATTGTCTTCCTTATAGAGATTCGGATCGCTTAACTATTATTCATCATCTAAAAAGCATACTCCATCTAACAACTTAACGAAAGTATGAAATATCTAATTATGAGGCATGAGTAATGGAAAGAAAATCCAATCCATATAGATAAACAATCAATAGACATTAAAGCACATCAAGGGATTTTAATTAATCAAGAACAAGTATCACAAAGATCCAAAATGGGTTTCATTTACAACCTTAGATTGCTAAGTTAACTATACATGGAATCTAGAGTAATATTCATTGACATTGTAAAATAAATGAAAATACTAAGAAATTAATGGAAAGAAATCACCAAGAATGTTCCAAATTCCATATTCCCATGTATCTCCATTTTATCCAAGATTTGCTCCATTTATGCTCAAGAATTTTACTCCAAGAAATCCAAGTAATAGCTATTTTATTGCCACCCAAATAAGAAAAAGAAAGAGAAGGAAGAAATTAGATGTAGAAAGAAGTTGGAAAGAAGAGATGAAAGGGGATAAAGATCATAGAAGAATATGGAAGGAAGAAGGAGAAAACTATTAATGGAAGAATAATAGTGGTAGAGAAGAAATAGTAGTAGTAGTAGTATTAGTAAGAAGAAGACTAGCTACTACTACTAATACTAAAAAGAGGGAAGAAGAAAGTATGGGAAAGAAATAGAAAGGAGTAGAGAAAGATGGATTTAGTAGTAGAGAAGAGAGAATAGGTTGGAGAAAGAAATAGGTAAGAGGGGATTGAGAGGGTTTTCAAGTCTCGGTCTTAATGGAGGAGAAAGAGATTTATTTATAGATGGGTGAGGGTTTTTGGTGGGTTAAATGGTAGAAAAGATAAAAGGAAGGGTCATTTTAGGAATTTCTAGGGTTAAATATGAAGAAAACCCTAAATAGAACAAGTCTGGGCGGCTAGGGTTTGAAGTTCGGATGTTAAGGTGTAAATGGAGGTAGCTTAGTAAGATGAGACGAAACAGTCACCGTTGGATCTTGACGCGCACGGATCTGGGTGGTTTATGTTGTGCCACGCGTGAAGGAAGCACGGAACTAAGTGACTTCGGGTAACACGGAAGTGGAGACGCACAGCAGCCACACGATCGTGAAAACGCGGAAACGACCGGTTGAGATTAAAACGTTAGATCTGGGAGTACTGAACTAAGTTGCGTCTGAAACACGGAATCATGCTCTAAGGGTCCATTTCGATGCTCAGCGCTAACACGGGAATTGGATACATCGGCCTCCAAAGCGCACCACGTGCCTTCTTGTATACCGCGGGCCAGAACCATGCCCGAATGTGTACCGAAAGCTGACCAAATGTTGACCTGACTTTGACTTTGGCTAATTCCCTCGTCCGGACTCCGAATTGACTTCCGTTTTCTCCTACGAGCTCGTCTCGACCTCTACTTCTCAACCACGCACTGACCTTGGTCAAATTACCAGAATGTCCTTGACTACAAATGACCAAAATACCCTTTATGCATCTTTTACTCGTTTTTAATCGTTTTTCACACCTAACTTTGCAAAAGACACCTAATCAAGAAAACCAACCATTTTATTACAATAAAGACTCGAAACCGACTAACTTGGCCAAATTAAATGACTTAGATGGGACATTTTCATGACCCATCACCTCCGCTTGGGTGTGCAACCTTTTCGGGTGCATCAACTTGATAGATAGAATGGGAACCTTTTCTCTAAAATCTTCTTCTCTCTCTGAGATGTATGAGAGAGACGATTTTCTTATGAGAAAATTCCACACCTTTTCTAAACTCTAAACTGGTCCTTATATAGGCATTACCCTAGTAGAGTCCCACTCAAATAAGCAATCCTAAAAGTCCCTCATAAGCTTTAGTTAGAGTCCAATCTAACTAGGCCATTCCTAATTAGGTTTTTCCTTTAATGTGGTCAGCTAGACTAGCCCTTATTGGGCTTAGTCTGTCCGACCCATATCCCTCTTATGGCCGGCTATGGATCTCCCATTAAGGGATTTCCCTTGTTGGCCCAAAAAGTGGGTTTTGCTCATTTTCAGGCTCCCCTTTCGAGCCCGATTCTTTTCTATCTTTTTAAGCACTATTAAACTGGAGCATATCCATCTATAGGCTAGTTTCCATCAGTCTATTCTCGTTGTTCAAGTTACCATTCTTATGTGTAACCCGTTGTAGGATCCGGTCTATGTTAGCCGCGGATAACCGAAGTGATCCGACAATCGTAAGCGACTTCTAGCTAAGCATTACGACTCTTAATTGAACCGGATTGATCTTCTAAATAAGGTCATCATTATCCTATCAGTCAAATCGTACGCATTTCCATCTTGGTCGAAGGACATTCCTTCAGAAGGATATACCTTCAGACTTTAAGAATAAATATCCTTCAGTTCAAATATTGACGAGGTGATGCCGAATTATTTTACTGCTCGAGTTTCTTATTTGGACTAGTTTTGAAATAAATTGGAATGTAGAGGGTTACCCAAACTTTATCATATTTCACATGAATGTGCAGTTTGAGCTATAGATTCATATTCTTTGGTTTATTCTACGATTTATATGCTTATGAAGATTCTGGACTGTAAAAGTAGAGTTCATGGTTAGTTCATTATCCATTTCAGGTGTTCGGTAGAATGTCACATTGAAGTCTGTAGTGTCGATAAGACATTCTTAGTCTAGTTTCATGCAATTTATGCATTCTTGCTTTCCAATAAAACTCTTGATAGTTATGTAATTGTTAAATCGCTATTTTTTCCATTTCTATTTCAGTGGGACTAATGTACTGCAATAGGAATTTCATAGGAAGGTGAAGTTGAGTTAGGAGACATAGTTGGTGGCCCACTAAGAAGTAGGATTCTATGAATCTTACTTGAAGCACAGATATACATATACAAAGAGTTAATTTTGTTTTGGCCCCCAATTTGTGACCAACTTGCCATTTTGGCTTCTATATTTGTCCGACAGTTCGTTTTGACCCCCAATTTTTGTCAAATATATCAATTTTGCCCTTTGGCATTTCCGTAAATTCTTTTCTTTCCTCTAATTCTTTTTATTTTTTATTTCTTGGTTCTCTATCTTTAATTTTGCATACTCTTTCTCTTTCCTCCCTCTCTCCAATTGATTGATATGAAGTAACCCCACCACCATCATCTTTTCTATTGTAACCTTCGTGGTCTAAATCATCTTCCCACCATCATTATCTTCTTCATTATCTGAAAACAAAATATAAAGAACATATCTGAAAAAAAATCTAAAGTATAGAACTGGAAAAAAATCCAAGAACATATCTGAAAAAAATCTATAAAATATATGTGAAAAAACTGATCTAAAAAATAGGTTTGAAGAACATTAGGTGGATGAGTAGTAGGTGGGCTGCGTCTAGATGAACAACCACTCTCTAATTATTATCTAATATTAATGGCATATTAAATACCATCAACCAATTTAACTAAGGTTGTGTTTGTTTTTTTTCGTAGGTCTGAATCTGAATTGGCTGAATCTGAATTGGCTGAACTGAATTGGCTGAATCTGAATTGGGGGAATTATTTAAAAGTTTAGATGTTTGTTTACTAATATGAAAAATTAAGTCTGAAATAACCATTTGACATATATACCCTCCCTCTTTAATAAAATAAACCTAAAAAAAACCCTAACTTCTAAATCTCTTTCTTCTATCCCCATCCTCTCTGCAAATGATGCCGTGAGGGACTCATCTCTCTCTCTCTAGTTATTTGCCGCCGGCAGGAACTCATCTCTCTCTCCAGTTGATTGACGCCGGCAGGAATTCATCTCTCTCTCTCTCTGGCTCTCTCGTTCTCTCCCTCTATCTCTTGCTTTCGTGGACACATCGCAGAAAAATACCGACTAAAGAAGAAGTTGATCTTTCAGAGTTTTTGTTCTAGGGTTTTGAATGGATCTTCAGTTTTTGGTGCAGATTTTGAATGAACCTTTTTTTTCAAAGGTTTTTGTTGTAGGATTTTGAATGAATCTAGCTACTGTTTTTGGTTTTAGGTTTGAACTCTAGGATTTTGAATGGATCTAGAGAGATAGACATTAATAAAATATGAGAGGGAGAGAAGGGTGGTGGTCGGTGGTGGTCGGTGGTGGTAGCGGCCATGGTCGGTGACTGGTGGTGTGGTCGGCGGTGGTGGCGGAGGTTTTGGTAGTGGCGGTGGTAAGTTGTTAAGTGAAAGACAAGTTTATGAAAAAGTAATTTCTGAGATGTAACAGGGGTATATTTGTCTTTATCACATTGTCAGATGTTAGATTTCATTTCAGACTTGTTTTAAAGTCTGAAATGAGTGGCCACTCATTCAGCCAATTCAGACAAATATCCAAGTCAGCCGAAATTTCAGATTTTGTTAAATAAAGAAAACAAACAGCTGAAATCTTAATTGGGTCCAATTCAGATTTCAGATCTGAAAATTATAAAAAACAAACAGCACCTAAGTTGTAAACGTAGGGTTGTCCATTTTGATCATGTAAGATTGGGCAAAATCTCTATCTTCATCGTATGCTTTTGAAGTGCCAATGAAATTGGTGTTGATTCCAGCAAGAACTCATCTTGATCATGTGCTTTAGAAGTGACAACGAAATTGGTGATGATTCCAGCAAGAACTTCGAGTACACCTTGAAGGAAGTTTGAGTAGATCTGAAATTTTTATTGTGATAGAGAGGGAAACGTAATGCTTTCAAATTTCTCCCTTATTATTTGCATCAAATTTCAAATAAAGGGTTTTCAGAGAGGGTTTTAAGAGTACGTAGTAAAGAGAGAATCAAGATGCCTTTTAAAAAGAGAAAAGAGAGATTTTTAAGTGGAGAGACAAACAATTGAAAAGAAAAAAGAATCTAAAAGTTTATTTACAGAAATGCCATAAGGGTAAAATTGAAACGCTTGAGAAAAATCGGGGGCAAAACGAACTACCGGATACATATGGGGGCCAAAACGAACTACCAGACACATAAGGGGGCTAAAACAAACTGTCAGACACAATTTCGGGCCAAAACGACCAATTACTCACAAATTGGGGGCCAAAGCGGAACTAATATATGTATATATATATATATATATACTAGGGTATATGCCGTGCCCTAGGGCACGGACACTTGTATCAATAAAATGTTACGAAATTTATTGTTATATTTTATTGAGAGAGAGAGAGAGAGAGATTTTTATTAGTTATTATTATTTTTTGTTTCTTCTCTCTTAAATTAGTTCCTATTTTATTGAAAGAGAGAGAGAGAGATTTTAATTTCTTTTTTTAAACCCTTGAATTTTTTTTTTCTTAAATTAGTTATTTTATTTCTAAAAAGGAAACGATTATTGTATTTTAAATATGTAATTTTATTTCTACAAAGGGCTATATTTTAAATTTTGAGAGAGACTTCTAGACAATATCCTTTATTAAAAAAGATGTTTGTCTCAGTCATCGTTTTCCCTTCTATTTTATTATATAAACTAAGGTATATCCCGTACCCTAGGGTACAGACACTTGTATTAATCAAATGTTACGAAATTTATTGTTATATTTTATTGAGAGAGAGATATTTTTAGTTATTATTTTTTTGTTTCTTTTATCTTAAATTAATTATTATTTTATTGAGAGAGAGAGAGAGAGAGATACTCTTTAATTTCTTTATTGAAAAAGAGAGAGAGAGATTTTAATTTCTTTTTTTAACCCTTGAAATTTATTTTGTTTCTTGTTTTCTTAAATTAGTTATTTTATTTCTAAGAAGGAAACGTTTATTGTTTTTTAAATAGGTAACTTTATTTCTACGAAGGACTATATTGTAAATTTTGAGAAGGACTTCTAGACAATATGCATAATTAAATAAGGATGTTTGTCCCAGTCATCGTTTTCCCTTCTGTTTTATATAATAGATATATATAATATAATATCATATGATTTGATATATATATATATATATATATAATTAGTTATCATTTTCTTTTTATCGCTCTCTAGTTCAAATAATGATATGATATAATATGATATGATTTGAATGTATGTGGTGTTCTATATGTTATGGATGTTTATCTTTGCAAAACAAACTGATTTTTTTGAAAAATAATCACGTGGTGGCATAATCGCTTGAGTTGCGTGATCGTTTTGTGTGAACTGTAAACACGTGGTGGCGGGATCGATTCAGCTGCATGATAACATAGTGGGGGAATCGCCTGGACCATGTTACGTGTAATGATTGTTTGACGTTGGACATTGATTGGCCCCATTGTTTATTTTTCTTTTATAGACTAGCCATGAGTTCATGTTAAGGGTTACACTTGGTGCGTGGCCAATCGTTTGGTAACAACCATTTCAGTTTACCTAGAATGGGGTCCGAGAGAGATGGGAGTTAGGCCATGTTTGGCACGCGGGAATCGCGTGGGAATGGAATGTGATTCCTGGGAATCACATTCCCGACTATTGTTTGGCTCGCGGGAATGCAGGGGGAATCCTATTCCTGGAGGAATGGGATTCCCCCGAAATGGGGTAATAGCAAACCCATGGAGGGGGGGTGGGTTTGTGATTCCCATTCCCGGGAATGATTTCATTTAATATTTTTAGACAAAATAATCCTTGATAAAATATTAGAATTCTCATAATACTTTTACTAAAAAAATTTAAAAATCTAGGGTTTCAACTACCACCATACCAACACACTCTCTCTCTCCCACCCCCTCTCTCGCTCAAACGTAACTCTCTCTCCATATCTCTAGTTTTTTTTCTTCCCTCTTGCTCTTTGTTCGTTAAAAATCGATTTCATAACGTTTTAAAAAATTAGTCGAGACCTTATTTATTTTAAATAAATCTTTAAATACAACTTTTTTTTTTGTTGAAGACTTTAAATACAACTTAAATTAGTGTATTACGTTATTATTTCATATCTATAAATTTGAATAGACAATAATATTTAAAATATATATAACAAAGTTGACTTATAATTTATGTAGTTTGAGTAAAAGGATATAACAGGACTTTCGTAAAATTTACATTCCTATTCCTACACAAACCAAACAACAAGTTAGGAATCTATCGGGAATGGAATTCCTATTCCTGGTTGAACCAAACATTAAACCAAAATAATCTGACTCCCAGAAATCGCATTACGGGAATGTGATTCCCGGAAATGACATTCCATTCCCGCGCGCCAAACATGGCCTTAGGGTATTCCGACCCTTAGAGTGATTAGGGGATTGACTAGTATCATGTTTGTTTGTTTATTTTGTTAAGCCACTAAAGAGATGAGAGTTGGGGTATTCCGACCTTTTGAGTGATTAGGGGATTGACTAGTGTCATGTTCGTTTATTTATTTTGTTAAGCAATCAGGTTATGTAGTTTGAATCCTTGTATAATATGTGATTGAGACTTACAATGTTTTCATCGAAATGAAATAGGGTGTTTACCTTCTTAACAAGAAAATACTTAATTTTTTAAAGTGAAAACTTGTAAAAGCTTGGCTTTAAGCAAGGTTTACCCTATCTTGGGACACAAAATTGTTCTTCTCCTTTGGTGGATGTTATCTGTTAGGAAGGCTCTGTAGACGGACATGCGTAGGGGTGATACATGTATGATCCTTCATAAATCATGGAGGAACTATTTTATCTATAAAAATAGCTCAGGCCGTACATGTGATGAGGACATCTTCTCTTAAACAATTCACACGTAAATCAATAAAAATGATTTTTGGAAGGTGATGGTGTGGGTGGTACACGTATGATCCTCCATAAATGAGGCAGAAACTATTTTATCTATATAACAAAACAGAACTTGTTTTGTGCTGACTGGGACAAAATGAATGCTAGCTGACTGACAAAATAAATACCTCATACTTACTAAGACACTTATTGTATCATTACTTCAATTATTGTATCATTACTTCTTCAATTCTTAATCTTTTCTTCTTCGTCATGAATCCTAAATCTATAACTCCCGATGTAAACTCTATCTATCTTCCAAATCAAACTCAATTTTCAAGCAGAGAAACAAACTCTTTTTATCACTCATTTAGGAAGATGAGAGAAACATCATCTTCAAAAGCTATTAGTAATGACTGATGGAAGAAAAAACTAACAGGTGACTAATTCTTATTTCTTTTATTTCTTCAGCCAAAACGGATGTAATCCGACCTTTTCAATTTCTTCCGGGTTTGGTGTTTTGGTCAAAGTTGAAGTGGGGAACTTATAATGGTCATTATCTTCTGTTCTTCCCTTTTGACATTTCCACGAATTGAGAGTCGTTAGTGCAAAGCCAGTGTGGGGCTCGGGCTCCCAATTTTGGGATCCCTTGAATTTTGGGAGCCCCGGGGCTTTGTCTCAATTCCAACGTGGGGGCTCCCAAATCCAAATGATGTGCGTGCGCGAAGTACGTGTGCGAAATTTTGATTTTAGATTTCGACTATAAATTATTAGATTTTGACTATAAATTAAAATGTGATATTGTCCGAGATAGATAATTTCAAAAAGATAA
>BEHA01050178.1:61387-74796 GCA_002897215.1 Eschscholzia californica subsp. californica
GAGATGAATATTAGGGTGCTAAAACAATCATATGATTTTTTGGGCTAAAAGTAAAATATGCCTCCTAAGTCAAACATGATTGAATAAGTCTTAACATCCCAGAGACTTTTCTTTATGTCCCGAAGTCGCGGCCTTCATTTATTGCTGCTTAATTTATCCATGCTCACGTTGAATTTGATTAATCTCGAAGTTTATTGTCACAACCAAATTATCCGATGCTAATAAGAATGAAATTTAAACGTAATTTATTAGTAATGAACAGGGATGCAATTCAGTTTGTTACGATATATTTGTTTTATGTGAGATTATTCTCCGTAAGTATTTGGTTAAGGATAAATGACTATTTAGGTAGTAAAAGATTTCATAATAGCTAATAAAACAAGTATATTTCTTTATTAACTAAAAGTTATTAAAATATTACAGCTAATGACACATCAAGTTTAAAATAATTTGCATAATTAGTAATCAGGTCATTTTTTAATATTTTACTTCCTAAAATACCCTTACTAAAAATCACTTTCTCTCTCAAAAAGTTTTAGGGTTTTTTTTTCTTCTTCTCCAATCCGTCTTCTTCTCCAATCCATCTTCTTCTCCGATTCTCCTTCTTGTAGAGATCAATAAACTCTCAGCAATGGAAGCAAATCATTCAAGAATCACTCTTGTCGGTTAATGGCATCATCTCCACCGCCTAATTCGAGTTCTTGTGCGGTTAATTTCATTGAACATCAGGTTTCTAAACTAGATACTTTTGCCGGTGTCGCCATTAAGTACGGTGTTGAGGTATTTGATTTCGATTACTCTCTCTCTCTCTCTTTCTTTGCTCTCTCTCTCTTTCCTTTCTCTCTTTCTCTTTCTCTCTCTATGTGATAAAAGACAATAAGGGAATTCCAGGCATTGATTTGTTATAAAAGTGATAGGATATTTTTTACTTTGGTTTGATTTGTTTTGTAAATTTGCAGGTGGCAGACATAAAAAGGATGAATGATTTGGTAACAGATCTTCAAATGTTTGCTCTCAAATCACTTCAAATTCCATTACCTGTAAGGCATCCCCCATCTGTTACTTTATCAAATGGTTCTCCTATCTCAGGGTATATTTGTTTTTCCTATTGCTGGAAGTGTTTCTTTGAGATTATATTTTGTTGTTATATTGGGTGTGTATGTGTTAGAGTAGTTAGGTGTAGAAGAAAAAGATGGAGAAAAATCACCTCATTGGCAATGATGGCATGGTCTATAAATCATATGGACTACAATAATTTCAAGCTTAGCCATGCATGGTTGTGAAAAATAAAGGAGGGAAGAAGAAAGACAATGAAAATATAGACCAAGAGGTAGAGACAAGTATAACTAGAGTTGTATTCATATGTTTGTAGATGATTTTTCTACTTTGATACATTGGTATATTGAGTACTATGTTACGTTGGTTTGATCCATCTTCATCATTAGCAAGTAACCTCTTTATATAGGCATTTAGCTAGATGAGTTACACATCCAATAGGCACACAATAATGGAGCTTGAATACAAAGTAATGGTGGAAAACCTATGGTGGTGGGAGTTACAATTGGTGGTGGCCATCCACCATAAATCTAATATTTATAACACTCCCCCTGGATGTCCACCACATCAGAAATTGTCTCATTAAAACCTTACTAGCAAAACCCAATGGGACAAAACCATAGTGAAGGAAAAAGAGTACAAATTCTTTGTTCATGTACATCTGTTATGTACACATAATCTGCCTCATTAAAACCTTGTTAAGAAAAACCCTGTGGGAAAAAAAATCTTGACGAAGGAAAAAAGAGTACAGTGTGAAAATATAGTATGCAGTGTTTTCATAAACTTGCTCCCCCTCATGAAGGTTGAGGGCGTTGTTCAACCTTCTATTGTAGGCTTCCTTTTGACATATATACACAAAAATATAATAAGTACCATTTGACATTCCATGTTGCATCCTTATAATGCTTTAAAGTATATGTATACTTTAGATTGAAGCTTGTTAAATCCTTTAGGGATCCCAATTGAACTCACTTTCTAGTGATTCATATTTGTCATATACATCGATAAAATAATTATAATATTTTTGAAATCAATGTACTAATCACACTTCAATGTGCATTATAAATTTTATGCACAATCCACCTTACACACGTAATAGGTGTTAAACTCATCATTCGATGACTAGTTGTCTCGCCAAAACCTTGTCAGGAAAATCCAACGGGCCACAACCTGAACGAAGGAAAAAAGACTACAACTTTTAAACAAATTATAACAATTTTCAATACGTATAGTTGCCTCGTTAAAACCTTGACAAGGAAAATCCGATGGGACAAAACCTTGACGAAGGAAAAAGAGTACAACGCGATTGACATTTTATATATGAATGATGGTTGTTTTCTAAAACCACATTACAACACACATAATGTATTGTCTGTACTATAGTAGGTATTTCAGGACCTGAATTTCCATGACATATGATAAGTTAAGACAATATGAGTTGCTTTGAAGCTTATAGCCTTTTAGTATTTCAGAATATGTTCTCAAGATTTTCTTTACTCGAATAATCTTTTTCAATACTCTACTGTCAAACTTTGATAAACTCTTCAGGAGTCACAATAGAATTTATAAATACTTCATAATATAATCCGGAGATTTATAATTCATATTGAAATTTTATAAGTGGACGTCAAATCCTTTATAGACTAAAGGGTATTTCTTACACATGTCTACTTTATTACCTTCGGGGTAATTCTTAATTGGTGCTTCGACTTCATGTCTGAAGACTTAATTATTTTGTAAGAAAATACACAAGTAATGAAGTATCTCGTCTAAAGTTGACCAATATTACTTAGAGTAATTCCGGATCAATATGCTCCCAGTAGCTACTATATTCAGAAATACATCGTCTGAAATGATTTATTTGATTTTTCAAATTTTCACAGCATACATAGTTCAGTGATCTCATATATGCGTCTTTGTAAAAGGTCGGTGTCTCTTTTTACACATATCCTCTCCAGAAGATTTTATTAGGAATATGAATCACATTCTTTTCTAATTTGATAGCCTCTTCAGGAGGAAAAATTATTCCTTCAGTGTCAAAGAGTATATGTCACTTTGATCAACTCTGATCATTTTCCATTACCTTTATCTGAATATAAGCATATTAAGCTCTAAAAAATATTAACATCTCGAGGTAGCAAGTTTTCCGTATATTCATTCCAAATGAGAGAAACTCGATCATTTTCAAGTATTTTACGACATTGAATATAGGACTTCCTCCCCCTAATGTCGATAAATTTCTGTCTTATTTATGAGCACATACTTCGAGGATGTGACAAAGACGAACGAAAATCAATTGCTTTAGGCAAATTTGATTTTTATTTTCATATCATATTTTTCGTTAGACAAAAATTACTATCTGATCACAGCTTCAGGCGTGAGCAATTTGTTATAATATCAAAATTTTTGGCGTGATTAATTACATGTGAGATATATCATCTTCATGTGATTTTATTTTATTTTATTTATTAAATCCATCATCACTTTCTCTTTGGTTATTACAACTTCAGGTGTAATATGAAAGCGGATATTCAACAAATTCTATTTTTTCAAGAATTTACAATTCATCACCTGAAGAAGATATTATCACCACTTGAATAGATATTCTAAATTTCTGTAGTATTTTCTTACCACAAATTCAGTTGTAATCTCTTAAGAATCAATGGATATTTTCAATACTAAAACATCAATATTTCTCATTCTTTGGGAATGAGCAAACAAATTTTGTTTTGCAAGGGTTTATCTTTTTTTTTGTGATAATTAACCAACTTATAGTGGTATATAATTTCACCTTTTAGAGATTTGATTTATTATTATCTCGTAGAAATTTTATACTTCAAACTTTTGTAGAAATTTTGAGATTTGAAGACTTGTTTTTGACACACCAAACTTCAGGTTTGATTATCTCATATACAAAAAGATGATTCAGTTTGATCTTAATCAAATTTTGGTGGCTGAGTTTCCTCTTCGGAGAAATCTTTTTTAACAAACCAAAATATGCACTTATGATATGTTCATACAAAAATAAACATTAGTTATGAAAGTAATACCAATTTCATTTTAAAGCATAACTTACCTTGACCTTACCATCGAATGAATCACATTAACATTCATATTTGATTCCAATTTCGTGATGATAATGTGTTGTGAAAAATAAAGGAGGGAAGAAGAAAGACAATGAAAATATAGACCAAGAGGTAGAGACAAGTATAACTAGAGTTGTATTCATATGTTTGTAGATGATTTTTCTACTTTGATACATTGGTATATTGAGTACTATGTTACGTTGGTTTGATCCATCTTCATCATTAGCAAGTAACCTCTTTATATAGGCATTTAGCTAGATGAGTTACACATCCAATAGGCACACAATAATGGAGCTTGAATACAAAGTAATGGGGGAAAACCTATGGTGGTGGGAGTTACAATTGGTGGTGGTCATCCACCATAAATCTAATATTTATAACAATAGGATATTTTTTACTTTGGTTTGATTTGTTTAGTAAATTTGCAGGTGGCAGACATAAAAAGGATGAATGATTTGGTAACAGATCTTCAAATGTTTGCTCTGAAATCACTTCAAATTCCATTACCTGTAAGGCATCCCCCATCTGCTACTTTATCAAATGGTTCTCCTATCTCAGGGTATATTTGTTTTTCCTATTGCTGGAAGTGTTTCTTTGAGATTATATTTTGTTGTTATATTGGGTGTGTATGTGTTAGAGTAGTTAGGTGTAGAAGAAAAAGATGGAGAAAAATCACCTCATTGGCAATGATGGCATGGTCTATAAATCATATGGACTACAATAATTTCAAGCTTAGCCATGCATGGTTTTGCCGCAGAGACAGATCAAAATTTTCTCTGAAATGAAGCAAGATGGGCTAGTGATGTCGGATTCCGTTACATTTATTGCAATTCCTTCTGCCTGTGCACATGGAGGGCTCATCGATGAAGGAATACAGATCTTTGAGTTGATGGAGATTGAATGTGGGTTGTCCCTCAGGTTAAGCATTATGGATGCATGGTTGATCTCTTTGGAAGACTTGGGCTTCTTGAAGAGACTTACAGTTTCATGAAGAAGATGCCAATGGAGTCCAATCTGGGCGTACTAGGATCACTACTTAGTGCTTGTAGAGTTCACGATAATGTCAAATTGGGAGAAGAAATTCTGGAAAAGATCGAGTATTCATGTGAGTATCGGGTGGAGTTATCCTGTGAGTATCGGGTGGAGCTAACGTGCTCGTGTCTAACATGTACGCGAACAAAAACAGATGGACTGAAGTTGTTGGTGTTGGGGAGGGACTAAAAGGGGAGAAGTTGAAAGGTAAGCCTCCTGGAAGAAGTTGGTCTGAAGTGAAAGGTTTGGTACATGAACTTGTTATAGAAGATAAATTGCATCCCAAGGTTTGGTACACAGTTTGAAGCAAAAAAATTTATTAGGATTTGATATATGCTATTATGAAAGAACTCATGGAGTTGCAGAGAGAAGCAAGACTCATAAACACCCAGAAAAATTTGTGTTGAAGTCCATTAAAAAATATACAGAATATAGGATAACCAACTAAAAGTAATGGAGGATTGAAATGGGTTTATTGCTAGGCATGTGTACAATCAAGTGGAATAGAAAAAAAAACCTATAACGCATCTAATTAAAGGTTTAGAGAGAGAGACAAAGAAAGATAGTGTTTTCTTCTATGAATGACCTGTTAGTGTTTTATTGTTCATTAGAGTAAATGCTCAGTTTTCATTTGTTTTTTTTATATATCTTTCAATTCCTTTCTCCTTCTTTAAAAGTTAAAAATGGGGCCGCTGATGAAGCCAACATGATAATTTCAACCTATTATGACTCACAATTGGAACATTTTAGGTCTATTTTAAACTATATAGATCGATAGATAAACAGGTTAATTCCATTTCGTAAACACATGCTCTTAGTTTTATATTTTCGATTTGCAAATCGAGTTTGCAAGATATGCAACTCAAGATTATGTTCTACAAAACTTGCAAATTATGTTTGGAAACACTGTTTGCAGTTTTACATTATGCAAACACATGTTTGCAGTTTACATTATGCAAACACATGTTTGCAGATCAGATTGTTGCAAACACGTTTGCAGAACAGATTGTTACAAACACGTTTGCAGAACAGATTGTTGCAAACACGTTTGCAGAACAGATTGTTGCAAACACGTTTGCAGAAAAACGTAAAGGAAAAAACACCGTTTTTTCTGGGTGTTTTTTTTTTTGAAAAAAAGTATTGAAAATGGATCTTGTTAGAAAGCTAATGAAAAATCATTTCTAAATATATAATTTTTATAGAAATCCGACATCTCAAACAAAAGTTATATCGATTTAAAGTTTAAAGAAAAATAAAAGAATTTAGTTACACAAAATGACAAAAAAGGGTATTTTAGTATTTGCACACTTTTTGACCTGAATAATAATTTTCAAATGTTTTCTGTTTTTCTACTCATTTTCAATATTATTTTGACCTTTCTAGAAATTACCTCATTGGTTAAAAGGTGTTGTATTTTTTCTATTGTCGCTCAACTTACCCATGAAGCCCCCTCAATTTTAAGTGGAAGGGTGCCCTTAGTAGTAACTAGAGGTGTATGTCCAGTAAATAGGGGCTCCTACTGGACTTTCATAAAAGTTAAAGCAGTTGTTCGCCGAATAGTACCACTCATTTCTAGATGGCACAGTCGTATTGTTTGTTGATGCTAGGGTTGTATCTACTTGGAGAACGACAATGATATTATTGAGAAGGTCGCGGCTTTGGGGCATCTGAAAAATTCTTTGGGGAATAGACTTAGTTAATTATGATTGACTTTGGGGGCATTTTTATTTTTGGCCCAAAGATAAATATGATTGTATTTTAACCCTTAATAAAATGTTGATGCCTATGGTCGGTGATCGGATATTGTGGTGGTGGTGGTGATCAGAATATGTGGATGGAGGTAGGGCTGGGAAAACGGTCCAAAAACCCGAGACTCTGACTGTCTAATCCACCAAGTTCCGGAGACCGGAAAAATCCTGAGGTGGGCTCACCCGACCCGTTTAGGCAGCTCCAGCAGTCGGGACACGGGCAGAGCCTTTTGCCCGACGTCGGCCCGATAGGCCCGCCCGAGAGCCGCGACTTCAAATTGCCCGAGAACTTGACAGATCTGAGTATGATGATCTAACGGATGAGGCTCCTTAGCTTCTCATTCTCCCATCTGAATATCTGATTTAGGGTTAGAGTATATAACCCACTTGAGACTGATTTTCATTAGTCCAAGGGTTTCTTAGAGTTTGAGAGAGAGAGAAAGAGAAAGTATTCTACAAAAAAAAAGATAAAGATAAAGTATTCTATGGAGAGAAAGATAAAGGGAGAGTATTCTAGTGTGATAAGAACATCAAAGAAGATCAAAGAAGTAGTTTCTAGATGAAGGAGAAAAAGAGTTCTCAAGAAACAAAGGAAGATGGTATATAGACAAAATGAAGAACAAAAGTACCATTGCTTTCTTTGAATCTTTATTTTTTGTTGTGTATTTTTACATATGTTTTTTTATTTCTTTCTCTATCTTTTTTTTTTATAAAAGTCATGTATAGACTGATTTACAGAGCATATTTGATCATGTGTTAGAATTACATAATTTAAATTTTACTCGATTGAAAAGATAAAAGTGAGTAGAAAAGAAGACAACTTGAGATTGGATACTTAAATTTTTTTAATTCTTTAGGTCGCTTCATTTTCACGATGTTTTCAATTTGGATTTGTATATTGGAAATCGCATTTTGGTTGATATATTCATTAACTCAAGTTTGGAAAAAAAAAACCCACAAATTTTTTTTATGTAATTTTTTTTGCTCAGCTTGATGCCTTGATGTTAAAAAAACCCCAAAAAAATTTTCTAAAAAAAAACCTAGAAAAAAAACTCGCGGCCTGACCACCAAAGTCTGATCGGGCTCGATGAATCTAATGGGTCGCGGTCACTGAAAAAGTGACCACCAATAAGTCTCACGGTCACTAGTGGACTTAAAATTTTCGAGCCCAATCTATCTGAGTCCAGGATAAAAAAACCTACGGCCAGCCGAGTGCGACTAATTTCCACCTCTAGATGGAGGTGAGGTGAAGATGAAAATGAAGGTTAAGGCTACAATTCAATTAGCTTTATTTTTTGGAAAAATAAAGATGTTTCCTAAGTCAATCTTAATTGACTAAGTCTTTGTTTCCTGAAGATTTTTTCGAATGCCCAAAGTCGCAACCTATTGAGTATCCATAAGTAGTTAATTTTATAAGCAAAATTTTATAACTAGAGCCTAGTAAATTTTGAGAACTAGTTAATTTATTTTTTTGAAATCTCTTCATTCCTATTTCTATATCCTAGCGAAGGAAAAGACCAACTTAAATGGAGGCTCACCAAGACGGGCAAATTCACAGTCGCCTCTATGTACCAGCACTTAATCAGCAGCTCTATCAATTTAAATTCCAGCACTCATAACTGGAAATTCATTTGGAATCTCCCGACCATCCCTAGAATCAAGAATTTTATCTGGAAGATCTGCAACAAGGCTCTTCTGGTGAGAGATAGAATTGGTAAATACATTGATAACAACACCAACTGCCCTAATTGCAATACCACCGAATCTATTGAACATGCGCTGTTACATTGTGCTCTAGCCAAAAACATCTGGTTTAATTTTAACATTATCTCGGAGAATATTTTGTCCATTTCGGACTGGATTTTTTCTTGGGAATTAAATGCTCACCTTTGTTACACCAAAGAGAATATTCATTTTTCTACTGTTCTTTGGATTTTATGGAAAGTTAGATGTGATCACTGCTTTCAGCATGAAATCAATGATCTTCATAAGATCATCAAAATGATAGAAAACTACCCGAAATTCATTAAAAAACCAGGAAATAACCCATCAGGTAAAAATGTACCTTTAACAGATGAAAAATGGCAACCCCCTCAAAACAATTCTATCAAGATCAATGTAGATGCATCTTTTACTAATATAATATCCAATATGGGAATCAGCTTAATTGCTCATAATGAAAAATCTAAATTCATCGGGGCACAGGTAAATCTTCTAGAGCTAGAAACAGTGAAGAATGCGAAGCTATGGCAATCTTACTTGGTATTGAATGGGCTAAAGAATTGAATTATACTTCCATCATCATAGAGAGCGACAACATCAATCTTATCAAACATCTGCACAACGGAAAACATGCAGTTCAATGGCAATCTCTCATCCACATAAAGAAAATCAAGGAATGCAGGAAAGAATTTCAGATGATCAAATTCAATTACACCAGGAGAGAACTGAATTCAAACGCAGACAAACTGGCAAGATAGGCGAGGAAAAAGAATCGTAGTAAAGTGTGGTCAAATGTTCCTTGTATCTTAGCTGATAGATATTGTAATAACCTTTTGATCTAATTAATGCAAGCTAGTTCAACAAAAAAAAAATCCTTTACCCATTTCCTCTGTTTATGGAGAATGAAAATCCTTTTAACAAATAGTGAGAGGGGTTTTAAGAACTAGTTAATTTATTTTTCTGAAATCTCTTCATTGTTATTTCTAAATCCTTTACCCATTTCCTCTGTTTGTGGAGAATGAAAATCCTTTTAACAAATAGCTAAGAGTAGCATCAATTATTAAGTCAATATCTTCATTTTAGAACAATGCTCGTAAAATAAATATGAAATTCTAGTGCTCTACTACTAATACACATTATCCATCTTTTTATGGTGGAGTAGTTGGCCTCCTTCCTAAGTCCATGAGGTCCGGAAATAGAATCTCGATTGATGCAATTTATCATCAAGATTTATACCATATAATTAACACAATGAATAAAGTAAATATATGATTAGACGGACTTTGAGACCCCTACAATGACCTATTTAATAGTCTTTAAGGCCCAATATGTCTTGATGATGATATAGCGATAATCCATGTAATGAATCGGAGAGTCAACATAACAAAACGACAATGGTATAAATACATATATCCACATAAATATCTTGTATTTTTAAGGACACGGGATAATCCATGTAATAAAGTAAAGAATTAGTCAATGAAGGTTGATTTAGAGGGCATATTCTTCTTTTAGTCCAAAAATTGACTTGATCAAACATTGTCCCCTAATCTTCATCTTCTCTCTCTCTCGTTTTGTTACTTATTCTCTCTCTCTCTCTCTGTCTCCCTATCTCTCTCCCTCTCTCTTTATCTCTCTCTCTCTTTCTCTCTCTCTTTCTCTCTCTCTCTCTCTTACACACACACACACACACATTATCTCTCACTATCGTTTTCTCTCTCTCTCTCTCTTACGTTCTCACTGACTATTTCTTTGTCGTTCTCACTCTAAATCTCTCTCTGTTTCATTATGAATCACTCTCGTATCTCTCGTTGTAGCCATATCTCTATGTAGATTAGTCTTTTTTTTCTCTTTATGTCTCTCTCTCGCAGTCTTTATCTCTGTTTATCGTAGTCTTTATCTCTCCCCCTCTCTCTCTCTCTCTCTCTCTCTTCTTGTCTGTATAGATCTCTCTGTGGAGATCACAGAGTTCGTAGCCAATGTTCAGGGCCACGAAACATTTTATAACCACGAAACGTTTTGTAACCACTGATGGGCCTAAAAAGTTTCCTAAATAGGTCACCGCCCGCAAGTATACGGGCGTCAAGTTGTAATTCCGGTAAGTCCGGTTCGTTCCTCAGAGACTAGTTGAACCTATTCTAAAATTAGGAAGTAATAAGATTTTAAAATGATTTGGTTTTGGTTTTTAAAATAAAATATCAAAATAAAATTACAGAAAGAAAATAATTACAAATGATACAAGGAACTCAAATGGGGGGGGAGATGACAAATGGGAGAGAGTCTGGGTTTTCCGAATTCACCACATAAAATTAGTTTAAGAACCAATAAGTAAACATTTAAATCTCTTTTTATAACTCAAAATTCAAGGTAATGAACTACCCGAATTCCGGAAAATGTTCTCGTTAAAATCCCGATTAAAACCTTGAACATGGTTTCATCATCGACCCTAGATAAAAGACTTGGTCACTCATGGAAAACAAGATAATATTAGCAAGTCTGAAAATAAGAGATAAAGAGGGAAGGAAAACATAACTTTCTCACGGGAAATTGTTTTTCCTGCTGATTTTCCACTCGGACAACCAAACGTGCCCTAAGAGAGAAGTTTTCTCATCTTCCCGGAAATTATTTCTCTCCGGGAAAATTGTTTTCTACAACAGACTTTCTCACTCCACTGTTTTCTCAAACTTCTTTTCCACCTCTTTTCTTCTCTCTGTTTTATTTCAATTCAAATCAACTAAAGCCACTAAATTAAAGAAAAAGAGAAGAAGATTATAATAGATTGAGACATTAGAAATAATTCTGTTTCTCTACAAATTTCTCTTTCTCTCTCTCTTTCCTGTTTCTTTCTCTAATTCCTTTCTCTCTGTTTCTATCTCTACAATCACTCTCTTTACTCTCTCACAAAGAAAAGAAAAGCTATGAAAATAATATGATGACAGTTGATGATGCTCTGTATTCTGACTCTCTCTCTCTCTCTCTCTTCTGATTTTTGGTTCTAAATGAGCTAGAGAGATGATCCTCCCAAAGATGAGATGAACTCCTAAGCTTCTGTCTCTGAGATATATATAGAGGAGAAGGATAAGAGAGCAGTATCTTCATCCTTCTAATCAAATCTGTGTCTCTCTCTCTTATCAATGAAGATAAGAGAAGATATCTCCAGGCTTCCTTCCATTTATGATCTTCAAATGAATCAACAGTATCTCTCTCTAATCTTCAAATCAATGTATCCAGCCCCTGTTATGTGTGAAAAGAAGACCAGGTTCAATCCTCTCTTTGATTTCAATCATCTCTCTAATATTCTTAATCAAATATTCTCTCTTCTAAAATAGCAATGGAGATAAATCTCCAGTTATCTCTCTCTATAATCATAGAATCATCATCTTCAATCACAACTCTCTCAATGACCCTCTCTACTCTGTTAATCGAATCTCTTCCTGAATATAGTAATGGAGATAAATCTCCATATATCTCCAGCTCTAAAAATCTTTCTAAGACTTCTCTTTCTAGAATAAAATCCTCACTATCCTTCCCAAATCAAGGCTGCTTTCTATCTTTGATTCCAGAGACAAAATCATCATCTCTTTCCTTTTCTAAAATCTCCTCTTAATTCTCTTTCCATCTCTGTTCGGTTCCTTGCTTTTCCAGAGAGAACGTCTCTCTCTCTCTAGATTTTTGAATAGGATTTTTGAGGGAGAGGCCCAAAAAATGGAGGGTAAATAAGCATTACCCCCAGCCCAAAAAAAAAATTAGAACCCAGTCCAAATTGTCAGGACAGCTCACAGTTTCCTGGTTTTTATTTTATTTATCCCTCTTTTACCCCTCCACGGGAAATTTCTGTGTTTTCTGACAATCTGACGGACGACAGCGAATCAATTAATTCCCCGTACATGACATCATGTCAGAGAAACATTCAGATTTTCTGAAAATTCAAAAATGGCGCCATTTTTTGACGAAATTTCAGCCAATTTTTTTGGATCCCTCCCATTATATTTTGTTTCAACTCCTTCTTTCTTCTTATTTATACATCCAAAAATCTTATTTTCATCATTCTTATTTTGTTTTTCACATTTTATCTTCTTCATCTCTTTCAATCTCTAAAAACATAAATTTTCTTTTCTTTCTCTCTCTAAAAGTTTTATTTTCTTATTTTTGGATGTCCATCATTCTTTTTTGTTTCACATTTTATTTTCTTCATCTCTTTCAATCTCTAAAAACATCAATTTTCTGTTCTTACTCTCTCTAAAAGTTTTATGTTCTCATTTTTGGGTGTTCATCATTCTTATTTTGTTTCACATTTTATCTTCTTCATCTCTTTCAATCTCTATAAACATCTAAGTTTTCTGTCTCTCTCTCTAAAAGTTTTATGTTCTTATTTTTCTTCTTCATCACTCTTATTTGTTTCACATTTTATCTTCTTCATCTCTAAAAACATCAAAGTACATAACCAAATGTCCAGTGCACAAAACCATTTCCGGTACAGGAGAAAATTCCCAGTTCAAAAGTGTCCAGTACTAAACCAAATGACCAGTACATAGAACAATTCCCGGTGCACAAGAAAATTCCCCAGTACAAAAATGTCTAGTGCATAACCAAATGACGAGTACACAGAACAATTCCCGGTACACAAGAAAATTCGCACTACAAAAATTTCTAGTACATAACCAAATGGCTTGTACACAGAACAATTCCCGGTACACAAGAAAATTCCCAGTACAAAAATGTGTAGTACATATCTAAAAAATGACCAGTACACTAAATAGTTCCC